>CAMZMU010000072.1:20341631-20641730 GCA_947311845.1 Poa pratensis | reverse complement strand
GTGAAACACACGTTGTTGGGAGACCCCAAGAGGAAGGTATGATGTAGTCAGCAGCAAGTTTTCCCTCAGAAAGAAACCAAGGTTATCGAACCAGTAGGAGCAGCAACTCTTCAGAAGGTTGTCAACGGCGCCAGAAAAATAGCTGTCGCAGGGAGTCTGGACTGTTGACGTGGAATCTGCACACAACACAATCAAACTACTTTGCCCCAACGAAACAGTGAGGTTGTCAATCTCACTGGCTTGCTGAAAACAAAGGATTAAACGTATGGTGTGGAAAATGAGTATTAAATTGCAGAGAATGAAAAAGGAACAGTTTGCAGTTTGTGGTTGTTTAATCAGTGTAAAAGAATGGACCGGGGTCCACAGTTCACTAGTGGTGTCTCTCCATAAAAGATAACTAACATGTTGGGTGAACAAATTACAGCTGGGCAATTGACGAATAGTGAGCGCATGACAATGCATATACATGACATGTTGACTACTATGATATTTAATTGGGCATTACGACATAATACATAGACCGTTATCCAACAGCATCTATGACTAATAATCCACCGCCGGTTGTCATCCGAGTCCCCCGTTGGTATTAAGTTGCAAGCAACGGATAATTGCATTAAGTAAAGTGCGTAATGTAAACAAACACATATGCCGTGGACATAGCATCGTTAGGTTATCCCTAGTGGCAACAGCACATCCACAACCTTAGAACTTTCTGTCACTGTCCCAGGTTAAACGGAGACATGAACCCACTATCTAGCATAAATACTCTCTCTTGGAGTTACAAGCATCTACTTGGCCAAAGCATCTACGAGTAACGGAAAGCATGCAAGATCTTAAATAACATATAAGATAGATTGATAATCAACTTGACATAATATTCAATATTCATCGGATCCCAGCAAACACAACATGTAGCATTACAATAATATGATCTTGATCATGTAGGGCAGCTCACAAGATCTAAACATGATGGCACAAAGTGGAGAGACAACCATCTAGCTACTGCTATGGACCCGTAGTCCAAGGATGAACTACTCACGCATCACTCCGGAGGCAGGCATGGCGATGTAGAAGCCTCCGGTGACGATTCCCCTCTCCGGCAGGGTGCCGGGAAGAGGTTCTGAACCCTCCCGAGCTAGGGTTGACGACGGCGGCGTCTCTGGAACTTTTCGTGGATATTTGCTCAGGTACTTAGGGTTTTCGCGTCGGGGGGAATAAGTAGGCGAAAGGGCGGCGGCTGCGGACCCCCGAGGGGCCCACACCACCCTAGGGCGCGGCAGAGGGGGGCCCGCGCCCTAGGTGCGTGTGGCCTCCTGGTGGCCCTCCTCTGCTGCTCCTTCGCTCCGTCAGGTGTGTTCTGGAAAAATAGGACCCCCGTGTAGTTTCGTCCAATTCCGAGAATATTTCCAGACTAGCTTTTCTGGAATACAAAAACAGCAGAAAACAGGAACTGGCACTTCGGCATCTTGTTAATAGGTTAGTCCCAAAAAATGTATAAAAGTGATATAAAGTAGATGCAAAACATGTAGCAATTGGTATAAAACAAGCATGGAACATCAAAAATTATAGATACGTTTGAGACGTATCAGCATCCCCAAGCTTAGTTCCTACTCGTCCTCGAGTAGGTAAACGATAAAAACAAAATAATTTTTGAGGTGACATGCTACTATCATAATCTTGATCATATAATATTGCAAGGCACATGTAAATGAATGAAGTGATCCAAGTCAATGGTCTATAATTTGCTACCAAATAGATAATGAGTAAACAATGAATCACACAAGCTAAACGTTTTCATGAATAGTACTTTCGAGACAAGCATCAAACAGTTTTGCATAAGTGTTAACTCATAAAGCAATAGTTTCTAACAAAAGGTATTTAATCAACACAAAGGAAGAATTTAGTTTCAGCATTTGCTTCAACTTTCAACATATTTATCTCATGGATATTGTCAACACAAAGTAGTATAACAAGTCCAATACATTGCATATAACGCATGTTGTAACAAAGTTGACACTAGTGTTTGCTTGTGGAAGACAGAAAGAATAGGAAAACTGACTCAACATAAAAGTAAAAGAAAGGCCCTTCGCAGAGGGAAGCAGGGATTAAATCATGTGCTAGAGCTTTTAGGTTTTTGAAAGCATATAGAGATTGCATAAAATATTTGATACTCCTCCCAACCTTGCTAACACAAGCCATGGCTAACCGAATCCTCGGGTGCCTTCCATCAATCACATACCATGGAGGAGTATCTATTTTTGAGAGGTGTTTGTTAATTGTCAACGAATGGTAGCGGGTGAGAACAGTATTCTACCTGTCGAACGGACTTTTAAGAGCGGCTCCCATGAAGGACGTTATTTCTACCAGCAAGGCAGATCATCCCTCTTTCTCTTTGGTTTACACACATTCAGGTATTTCACTGTTTGTCATTGCTTACTGATGAATCAGGGCAAAAGTGTGAAGAGAATTAATTGGTTAAAGTTGTAATTAATTGGGACTGGGCACCCCGTTGCCAGCTCTTTTTGCAAGTTATTGGATAAGCGGATGTATATGCCACTAGTCCAGGTGTAAAAGTCCACTCGACAAATAGAATAAAGAATAACCACACTAATTCCTCATGAGCTAGTAAACATTGACACAAAAAGGGAATAATAACATTTTGAATAATTTAAAGGTAGCACATGAAAAATTTACTTGGAGTGGCAAGGAAATACCACATATAGGTAGTTATGGTGGACACAAATGGCATGGATTTTGGCTCAAGGATTTGGATGCACGAGAAGCATTCCCTCTCAGTACAGAGTTTAGGCTAGCAAGGTTATGTAAGCAAACAAGAATATCAACCCGTACACCAAGTTTTATATGACAAACATATTGCAAACGTTATAAGACTTCATACCGTCTTCCTTGTTAACCAAACCCTGTTATTAGAAAATATCTAGACCTTAGAGTACCACCGATGCAAACCAAATTTTCAACAAGCTTTACGGTAGTTCTTCACTAATAGGCTTAACTCATGTGATGCACAATTTAATCATGATCTACTTGTTAACTCAAAACAATTGACAAGCATCAAGTTATCCATTTTAGTGATCTACAAGATTAAGCAAGTTTTTCCTTATACCAATTACCACATGCAACATTTTCTGAACCAACCAAACACCAATCAATTTATTTCATCAACTCTCCAAACAAATATAAGTGAAGCAAGAGAGTACTTTCTACAAAAGAAAGCTAATAGCTCTGACAAGAGATACATGAAAACAAGAGCTAAAAGCTGAACAGCGCTAGATATGAATACTCAACAAATATAAGTGAAGAATAGGAGTATTCTCATGAAAAAGCGGAGCGTGTCTCTCTCCCAATCAAGAATGCTAGGGTCCAGTCAAGCTTTATTGAAAATAAAAGTGCAATACTGAAAATAAAAGCACACAGACGCTCCAAGAAAAGCACATATGATGTGAAAGAATTAAAATATAGTTTCACTAGAGATGACCTGATAATTTTGACGATGAAGAAGGGGATGCCTTGGGCATCCCCAAGCTTAGACGCTTGAGTCTTCTTGAAATATGCTGGGGAGATCCATGGGAGCCTCCCCAAGCTTAAGCTCTTCACTCTTCTTGATCCTATTATATCATCCTTCTCTCTTGACCCTTGAAAACTTCCGTCACACCAAACTCAAAGTAGATCTCATTAGAGGGTTAGTGCATAATCAAAAATTCACATGTTCTATAAAGACGCAATATGATTTGTTACTTTAAACATTAGCTACAGCCACTGATGTTATGTGAAGCTCTTCCACCCAAAAAAGAATTTCACTCAACACTAGTAAAAGAGAGAATGCAAAAATAAAAAGGCATAATCTGTCTAAAACAGAACAGTCCGCAAAGACGAATTTTTTCGAGGCACTTACGACGCTCAGATCGAGAAACTCTGAACTAATGAAAGTTTCAGACATTCATAAAGATTACGCACAAAAATTTCAGATTTAATTAACAATCTGGTGATTTTAGGAATTTCGTACAGTGAACAGCAAAAATCTGTTTCTGCGCAGCAATCAAAATTAAGCATCATCTTATCATTAGAGGCTACTCTTGGCACAACAATGCGAGAAAATAAAGATACAAAGGAGTTGCTACAGAAGTAAACAACTCCTTGACTCAATAAAAGAAAAATTGCAGAAAAATAAAATGGGTTGCCTCCCATAAGCGCTTTTCTTTAACGCCTTTTAGCTAGGCACAAAGCATGCATCAAGTATTACCAAGTGAAGAAGCATCAACATTGTAATTTGTTCGAACAATAGAATCATAAGGTGGCTTAATCTTCTTCCTAGGAAAGTGTTCCATACCTTTCTTGAGAGGAAATTGATATTTTATATTCCCTTCTTTCATATCAATAATAGCACCTACAGTCTAAGAAAAGGTCTTCCCAGCACAATAGGGCATGATGGATTGCACTCAATATCCAAGACAATAAAATCAACGGGGACATAATTGTTGTTAACCATGATAAGAACATCATCAATTCTTCCCAAAGGTTTTTTAATAGTAGAATCAACAAGGTGAACATCCAAGTAACAATTTTCCAAAGGTGCTAAATCAAGCATATCATATAATCTTTTAGGCATAACAGAAATACTAGCACCAAGGTCACACAAAGCATTGCAATCAAAGTCATTCAATTTCAATTTAATGATGGGCTCCCAACCATCTTCTAACTTCCTAGGGATAGAAGCTTCATGTTTTAATTTCTCTTCCCTAACTTGTATGAGAGCATTAGTAATATGTTTAGTAAAAGCCATGTTTATAGCACTAGCATTAGGACTTCTAGCTAGCTTTTGCAAGAACTTAATTACTTCAGAAATATTGCAACCATCAAAATCAAAGTCATTATCATCAAAAGTAATGGAATTATTCTCTTCCTTATTGCTAGAAATTTCAGCATCTTTATCAAGGACAGTTTCAGAGTTATCAGGCAATTTAGGACATTTTGCAATAGAAGTGGAAACATTACCAACACCAACTATCTTGCCATTAATGGTAGGAGGTTTGTTAACACTTGAGTTTGAAGCTTTTCAGAAGTAGTAATAGTATAAACTCTAGCAATATTTTCTTTCTAGCAATTTCATCCTCTCTTTCCCATCTAGCATGCAATTCAGCTAACATCCTCACATTGTTATCAATTTTAACTTGTATAGCATTGAGAGTTTTGCTCTCTTTAACATCATGAGGCATGTTCTTTAGTTTCAATAAGTCAACATCAAGAGCAAGACTATCAACTTTAGAGGAAAGCACATCAATTTTCCCAAATTTCTCCTCAACAGTTTTATTGAAAGCAGTTTGTGTACTAATAAAATCCTTAAGCATAACTTCAAGATCAGAGGGTACACTCTTATTATTATTGTAGGAGTTACTATAGGAATTTCCATAACCATTGCCACTATTAGAAGGATAGGGCCTATAATTGCTATTACCAAAATTATTCCTATAAGCATTGTTGTTGAAATTATTATTTTTAATGAAGTTCACATCAACATGCTCTTCTTGAGCAACCAAAGAAGCTAAAGGAACATTATTTGGATCAACATGTGTTTGACCATTTGCAAGCATAGACATAATAGTATCAATTTTGGCACTCAAGGAGGAGGTTTCCTCAACAGAATTTACCTTCTTACCTGTTGGAGCTCTCTCGGTGTGCCACTCAGAATAATTAATCATCATATCATCAAGAAGCTTTGTTGCAGCACCCAAAGTGATGGACATAAAGGTACCTCCAGCGGCCGAATCCAATAAATTCCTCGAAGAAAAATTTAATCCTGCATAGAAGGTTTGGATGATCATCCAAGTAGTCAGTCCATGAGTGGGACAATTTTTAACCAATGATTTCATTCTCTCCCATGCTTGAGCAACATGTTCATTATCAAATTGCTTAAAATTCATTATGCTACTTCTCAAAGAAATAATCTTAGCAGGAGGATAATATTTTCCAATAAAAGCATCTTTGCATTTAGTCCATGAATCAATACTATTTCTAGGCAAAGATAGCAACCATTCTTTAGCACGTCCTCTCAAGGAGAAAGGAAAAAGTTTCAGTTTAATAATATCACCATCTACTTCCTTGAGCTTTTGCATTTCACAAAGTTCAACAAAGTTATTAAGGTGAACAGCAGCATCATCAGTACTAACACCAGAAAATTGCTCTTTCATAACAAGATTTAAAAGTGCAGGTTTAATTTCATAAAATTCTGCTGAAGCAGCAGGTGGAGCAATAGGTGTGCATATGAAATCATTGTTGTTCGTGCTAGTGAAATCACACAACTTAGTGTTCTCAGGAGTACTCATTTTAGCAGAAATAAAAACAGTACAGAAAATAACTTGAAAGTAAACTAGATGCAAGTAACTAATTTTTTTGTGTTTTTGATAATTGAAAGCAAACAAGATAAAATAAAATAAACTAAGCAAGACAAAAACAAAGTAAAGAGATTGGAAGCGTGAAACTCCCCTTGCAGAAGACTGCTGTCTCCCCGGCAACGGCGCCAGAAAAATAGCTTGATGACGTGAAACACACGTTCGTTGGGAGACCCCAAGAGGAAGGTATGATGTAGTCAGCAGCAAGTTTTCCCTCAGAAAGAAACCAAGGTTATCGAACCAGTAGGAGCAGCAACTCTTCAGAAGGTTGTCAACGGCGCCAAAAATAGCTGTCGCAGGGAGTCTGGACTGTTGACGTGGAATCTGCACACAACACAATCAAACTACTTTGCCCCAACGAAACAGTGAGGTTGTCAATCTCACTGGCTTG
This sequence comes from Poa pratensis, assembly GCA_947311845.1. Classification (NCBI taxonomy): domain Eukaryota; kingdom Viridiplantae; phylum Streptophyta; class Magnoliopsida; order Poales; family Poaceae; genus Poa; species Poa pratensis. The sequence goes on along the minus strand of CAMZMU010000072.1, from coordinate 20,634,932 downwards.
CTGAAAACAAAGGATTAAACGTATGGTGTGGAAAATGAGTATTAAATTGCAGAGAATGAAAAAGGAACAGTTTGCAGTTTGTGGTTGTTTAATCAGTGTAAAAGAATGGACCGGGGTCCACAGTTCACTAGTGGTGTCTCTCCATAAAAGATAACTAACATGTTGGGTGAACAAATTACAGCTGGGCAATTGACGAATAGTGAGCGCATGACAATGCATATACATGACATGTTGACTACTATGATATTTAATTGGGCATTACGACATAATACATAGACCGTTATCCAACAGCATCTATGACTAATAATCCACCGCCGGGTTGTCATCCGAGTCCCCCGTTGGTATTAAGTTGCAAGCAACGGATAATTGCATTAAGTAAAGTGCGTAATGTAAACAAACACATATGCCGTGGACATAGCATCGTTAGGTTATCCCTAGTGGCAACAGCACATCCACAACCTTAGAACTTTCTGTCACTGTCCCAGGTTAAACGGAGACATGAACCCACTATCTAGCATAAATACTCTCTCTTGGAGTTACAAGCATCTACTTGGCCAAAGCATCTACGAGTAACGGAAAGCATGCAAGATCTTAAATAACATATAAGATAGATTGATAATCAACTTGACATAATATTCAATATTCATCGGATCCCAGCAAACACAACATGTAGCATTACAATAATATGATCTTGATCATGTAGGGCAGCTCACAAGATCTAAACATGATGGCACAAAGTGGAGAGACAACCATCTAGCTACTGCTATGGACCCGTAGTCCAAGGATGAACTACTCACGCATCACTCCGGAGGCAGGCATGGCGATGTAGAAGCCTCCGGTGACGATTCCCCTCTCCGGCAGGGTGCCGGGAAGAGGTTCTGAACCCTCCCGAGCTAGGGTTGACGACGGCGGCGTCTCTGGAACTTTTCGTGGATATTTGCTCAGGTACTTAGGGTTTTCGCGTCGGGGGGAATAAGTAGGCGAAAGGGCGGCGGCTGCGGACCCCCGAGGGGCCCACACCACCCTAGGGCGCGGCAGAGGGGGGCCCGCGCCCTAGGTGCGTGTGGCCTCCTGGTGGCCCTCCTCTGCTGCTCCTTCGCTCCGTCAGGGTGTTCTGGAAAAATAGGACCCCCGTGTAGTTTCGTCCAATTCCGAGAATATTTCCAGACTAGCTTTTCTGGAATACAAAAACAGCAGAAAACAGGAACTGGCACTTCGGCATCTTGTTAATAGGTTAGTCCCAAAAAATGTATAAAAGTGATATAAAGTAGATGCAAAACATGTAGCAATTGGTATAAAACAAGCATGGAACATCAAAAATTATAGATACGTTCGAGACGTATCATGGCGCACCCACCACCATGCGCCACAGATTTTTTTTTGAATTTCAAAAAAAGGGCGGCCAGATCTAGATCCAGATCTAGATCTAGCCGCCGGAATTTTGCCGGAATTTCGTCGGAGCTCGTCGGAGGCCGTGTTGCCGTGGGTGGTGGAGGGGGTCGCCGGAGGTGGTGGGTGGAGGATGGGGGTCGCCGGAGATGGTGGAGGAGGAGAAGGATGTCGCCGGGGTGGAGGAGGAGGTCGCCAGAGGTGGAGGTCGCCGGGGTGGGGAGGAGGTCGCGGAGGTCGCTGGAGGTGGAGGTCACCAGAGGTGTCGCCGGAGGTGGAGGAGGAGGAGGAGTAGGTCGCCGGGGTGGTGGAGGAGGTCGCCGGTGGTGGAGGTGGAGGTGGAGGAAGAGGAGGAGGAGGAGAGGAGGAGAGAAGAAGTGGAGGAGAGGAGAGGAGAGGAGAAGGAGGAGGGAGGAGAAGTGGAGAGAAGTGGAGGAGAAGGGGAGAGGAGAAGTGGAGGAGAAGGGAGAGGAGAAGTGGAGGAGAGGAGAAGTGGAGGAGAAGTGGAGGAGAGAAGAGAGAAGGGGAAAAGAGAGGAAGAAGGGGTGCCGGCGGGATTCAAATTCGAATCCTGCCCAACAATCTTCTTTTTGTGGCTTTTCTATTTTTTTGCTTTTTTTTTGATTTTGTGGAAAAAAAACTTCTTGTTGAAATAACTTTTTTCCTTTTGGAATTTGGAGGATCTGAGAAAAGTTCACCGGGTAAACCCATGCGTCTAGATGCGCCACAGAAATCAACATGACCCATGCGCCACAGAAAGGGCACCCACCCAATGCGCCATAGAAAGGGCACCACCCAATCATTGGTGGCGGGGCCACCATATTTCTGTGGCGCATTGGTCTAGATGCGCTACAGAAATGTGGCTTTCTGTGGCGCATCTAGCCCCATGCGCCAACAAATATCTTTCTGTGGCGCATAGGCCTGGAATTCGAGCCGAGCCGAGCTCGCTCGGCTTGACTCGCTTGAACTCGCTCAACTGACGAGTCGAGCTCGGCTCGACTCGTTAAACAAACGAGTTGAGAAATGAAACTTGGCTCGACTCGGTAAACTCGCGAGTAGCTCGCGAGTAGCTCGTTTAACTCGCTCAAATAAAAATATATATAATTTTTATATTAGTGCCAAACTGTTAATATTTTTTGCACCGATAATGGTGTAAAGGTTTTATATTTGATCATTGATCTACATTGTAGAAAGATCATCATTGTTGTATTTCAGAATTAGTAGGAAAATTGCTTGTTCTTTTCCATGCGCGCATGTTTGAACACTTAGAATGTGTTAAACGAGTTATCGAACTACTCGCGAGCTACTCACGAGTAGCTTGGTCAACAAACGAGTTCAGAAAATGAAACTTGGCTCAGCTCGTTAGCCACCGAGTTCGAGTCGAGCCGAGCCGAGTCACGAGCTACTCGTTTAACTCACGAGTTTCGAGTTCTAATTCCAGCCTAGTGTCGCATGGGGCTAGATGCGCCACAGAAAGCCACATTTCTGTGGCGCATCTAGACCCATGCGCCACAGAAAAATATTTTTCTGTGGCGCATGGCTATTTGGTGCGCCACAAAATGTGTTTCCACAGAAAGCTAGTTTCCTAGTAGTGCCTACCTGTCTCCCTTTATAAGCCAGGCAGGGCACCCTTTAGGGGCAACTCACATAACATACACGCATAGCCATAGCGAGACCACGTCTCACCACCACAATCGCCATTACGGCCACCATGTAACCATACATCAATACAGATCAGACAAGCAGGATGTAGGTCTTTACCTCACAATGAGGGGCCGAACCTGGGTAAATCCTTGCTTGTCAGCCATCCAGAACTACCAGCGCCATCTCTCTCTCTCAATCAACCCGGGGTACTCGACCTTGGGATTTGCCGTGGCCACCCCACGTCACTTATTTTTCAAGCACCAACTGTACAAGCTAGTTCAACACCGACGTCCAAGACCTATAGCAATTCACCAGCCATCATTCCTCTTACTTCTCTTGTTGTCCGTAGATACCTCGCCATTCTTGCACCTGGGGCAGAGCATTTCCCGTCATGTTGGACGTAGCCTGTCCTTCAAGGCCAGGATCTTACGATACAACTCGTAGGTCACGTACCCATCTATTGCTGCGTAGTCGTGGTTAAATTTGTGCAGCGGCTTCCACTCCCAGAATGAGTGCTGCTTGGATGTGTTGGAGATATGCCCTAGAGACAATAATATTTAGTATTATTTTATCTCTAAGTTTATTATTAATAGTTTATATCTTTATGCTACAACTGCATTGGGTACTTGAATAGCGAATACAAAGTATTCAAGAGGAAAACCTTCGATGTACGTGTAGACATATGAACAAGGAAAAGCGTTACTAGTCTTGTCTCTAAGACTAGCCTATCTTGTTATCTGATGATCATCTTTTCCTGATCATGGACTTGGTATAAGTCATATAACTATAGGAGTTTATTATCGGAATGATAATAGTACTGAACCGACCCACCCTATGATCTTGCTATGAGACAAATCGTCATGATGAAGAATAGCAAAGATCATACAGAGTTTTCATTAGTTAGTTCCTACCTTGAGAACATCTAGTGACTGCCTGTTTGACACTCACGCTTTGATTGTCATCTAACGTCCGGCCGTAACTGGGGACTATAACTGTGGCTATTGGGTTTCAATTAGAATAAGTAATGGAACGGAGATTGTTCAAGAAGGGTACTTACTCCTCAGGCGATGAAGAGATACATCCTCTAGACCATCTCTAGTATAATCATGTCATCCCAATCGTCTGGCCAGACACAATGTGATTTATCATAGGACATTGATAATACGGTATGAGAAGAGTGAATGAAATTGGTACGAGTTTTATATGTGTTATGATCAAAGGGTTTGATCACTGTGATGGCCCTTCACGTAGTTACCTGCATGAAAAGTAAATGGGTTAGGTTGAGACTCCAAGTGCAGAGTGTGTAGTAAGTGGAAGACGTGTTTTCCCCACGAGGGGTGACTCGAGGGTTTAATATCGAACTCTCGGGGAATCAGTAGTGAAGATTTATTTTCCTATCCTTCTTTTGGTTACCTACAAAACAAAGTAAATGTTTTGGTCCTCAACCTCACCTAGTGGTTGTCAAGCACAAGGTGTGAGAATGATATCAAGATAATATGCAATGCAAACAAGAAATAAATATGCAATGGTGGTAAATAAATATGCAAGGATGGTGGTAGCAATGATAAATGATATTTTTGGGTTTTATTGATGAATGCAAGATGTAAAAGTGTTTTTGTATTTTCGGATTTTTAAATGGCAGAAAATGGAAAAGTGGTAAAAGTGGTTGGAAAGGTGTTTCTTATGATTAAAAATGGACCGGGGTTCATGGTTTCACAAATGCACTCTCTCTTTAATAAAGTGGTAGACAATGGAACACTAGAGTTGACATATGAGATTGCAACACAACAGTTTAATGACAAGTTATAATTATATGGGCATCACGTCCTAACATAGAGACCTTTTGGTTATTAGTCTCTCTTATACTCCACCAAGATGCGAACTAAATCATAACACCTCAGTAATTAAGATAACTCAGAGTATAGCAATAAGTATCATGACATGAAGTTAAAATAAGAACATGCTAGATCTAGTCATGGAGTAGTGGCAATGGTCACACCCACATCTCCGGTAGCATGGTATTTTTTTTATCCCTAGTGAGGCAACAAAGTAAGGTAAAACACCCAAGTGGATCGCAGAACTTTCTCTCACGTTCACTGCACTAGCCACCCCCCGTTACTCCAACTAATGCACACGTTCCCCCTCACACGCTCTCATAAACATGCTTGATCATCAAGTAAATAAGAACGGGGTACATAATATGCATCTACTTTCATAACTGAAACAAAACCATTGCAATCTCAAACATATATTAACTCATAAAAAGATCCACCACAAAGGTATTACATAGATGACCGTAATCATGTTCAGCAGCTCATACGGTACTAATTAGTGAAGCTCAAGAGAGAGAGATACATAAGTTACTTCCACAAACCCATAGTCCAGAGGTGGACTACTCCCTCTTCATCATGGAGACGGTGGAGAAGTCGTTGGAGAAGATGGAGACCACGCCGGCAGCGCCCCGCCGGAGTTTTCCCCCTCCAATCTGCAACTCCAGGTCTCTGTTTCGGTGTTTCTGTGTTTCTGCGGCGCTCCTTCCAGAGAACGTCGGGGGCTATTTTTATAGGCGGTTTTAGGTCAAAACGAGTCGGTGGAGGAAAGATCGACGGCAACGGAGCTCCGAGGCCCAAAAGGGGGGTCCCACACGGCCAGGTACCTGGCCGCGTGGGCCCACCTTCTTGGCCCTCGGGCTCCGCTTGTTTGCTTCCTTCGCTCCCAAGTCTTCTTCCTTCCAAAAATTGACGCTCGTAAATTTCCAGGTCATTTGGACGTCGTCCCTGAAACATTAAAATATAGAAATAGGGTTTTCTGCCTGTGCAGGGTTAATTCCATAAAAATAGGAAACATATCAAATATTCCCAAAATCATTATAAAACAGTGATATAACCCTTATATGATGCAAATATGACTGGAATATAAGTAAAATAATGCAAAGTTCATGTATGCATTTTACATGCATCAACATCCCCAAGCTTAACCTATACTCGTCCTCGAGTATGAAGGTGATAAAACTAACATGGACTTTGCAATTTAATACTAACAATGGATATCAAAGATGATTACTATTGCTACATAGAGTCAAATGATTCATTCTTAAAAGGAGTAGCAATATGCAAGATAGTTTATGAAGTGATATCAAGTATTCAATGCAAGGATGTTCAATGATAATTCACAAAGTGTAACATAAAGAAAAGTACTATGGACCACATGTATGCATAATGATAAGTAAGAACATCCTACAATGGTCATAGAGTATTGATGAAAATCTGAATATAAAAGGTGGACACTTTGGAAAGATATATATGAGTAGAGGTAAAGCATGAATAAGTTTCATCTAACTTCTGAACTTCTCTACTTAAGTTAATGATTGTAATGTGGTAATCCTTGGTGTCAAGCTCTCATTCCCCTATCATAGCATCTTGAATGATTAAGTTTAAAGTGAAAGCAAATATGAGTAGTGTGCTTGACAAAGTACAGGTTGAAAGTCTCATGCCCCTTGAATACAAGTACCTACTCCATGTGTTACTCAACTTGGAAACAAAGCAAGTTCAAGTTAAATATCATTGTAAGTAATAATAGTATCATTAAGAGCGTCAACTGGGGTACCTCTTGTCCCAGGATATGGAACAAGCCCATATCAAAATGACAAGACAAACAAACACAATGAACAATCTCAACACCCTTTTTATTTACCATTAGATAGCTTTTTATTGTAAGGTGTATCACAGAAGGTTCACCATAGCATGTAAGTAAATTTCCACCATGAATGATGCATGGCTTAGATTAGCGGCCCAGGCGTCTCTCTAACCATTTATACAAACTCATTTAAACTCACTTCATTTCCACATTTATTTCACCCATGGTAAGCATCCATAAACAAAAGTACATGATATCAACTAAATGAATGAAGTGCATGTTGAAAGCTTGCCATGTGACAGCACATATGAGCTAACTCTCAACCAAAGACATTTGTCAAGCCACAACATCATAATTTTAATCACAATGGGTCATATTTTATTTATGCAATGAAAGTAAAGTGTGCATCAAGTTCGAGAGAGCTCTATAACCAACTTTTCCCATAACAATCAACAACATAAGCATTTTCATTCAGAGGTATAGATAACACAAATATCATGATAAACATACTCGGAATAGCATAAAGCTAATAGGTAGATATGGTGGACTCACTGGAAAAACTTTGGTTGAAGGTGTTGGAAACAAGTTTTTGCTTGTTGGAATTTTTGGGCTAGCAAGAGGGAGAAAGTTGACCATCTAAATGCATGCATGAGTGTCCATAGAACTAACTAATCCATGTTAAACAAGGTAAATAACATTCAGCATCAAAACATGAATAAAAGATAGCTCTTGATAAAATACTTGCAAATTATTACTCATTAACAAGCTCATGAATCATGCAACTATATGTATCTTTTAAAATCAACTCAACATCCCTTTTCCCAATCTATAATAGCATCCAACATAATTCAACCCAAATTTCCAGTAGCTCTCTCATATATAAATGATAGTGTGGTGGTCTCACAAATAAAAATCAAACCAAAACAAACAAAAAGACGCTCCAAGTTTATGCGATAAAGTGTTTCGATCGAAAAACAGAAGTTAGACGTGTGCAAACCGAGAGTGTGTAGGTCCAGTGGGGTTGTCTTCACATCCCCAAGCTTATGGTCTTCACCATCCTTGGATAGCTCTTGGTGCATCTCCTCTAATCCCTGTGAAAAAACTTCAAAACACCGTTTCTCCCATTTCTTTTTCTGTGGGGTGCATTAGTAGTGATAAACAAATAGATTTCTTGCTGCATATAATCCTTGAACAAAAATTCATATGAATGTCCAGAAATGTATAATGTTGTATGCCTACTCATAAACTCAATTGGATCAAAAAGATTCAAGTTAAAAGTTCTAAGCATGCATCAAACAAAATGGGACAGAATCTGTCCAGAAAAACAGCAGCAGCAAAACGTATTTTTCTACCCTACTTAACTTTGTCGAAAATTCCAAAAATTCATGCATACAGAGGATGAAAAGTTGCAACTACAGTTCAAATATGAGCTCATTCGGAGTTACAGAATAAGAATTAAAAATCATACCGTGCACAGATTCGTGCAGGAATAAAATCTCCGAACGCTATAAGCAACTTTTCAACCAAAATGAGTAAAACTTGGCACTTTATTAAAAATTCCAGAAACTAAACTAAAACAAAGTCTCTTGTTACAGCAAGAGGACACAAAGAAAATCACAAATAAAAACAACCGGGTTGCCTCCCGTAAAGCGCTTTCTTTATAGCCATATAGCTAGGCTTCTTACTTGATGTTTATTGTGGACGAAGCTCATGAGGGAGCTTGAATGATGTGCCCTCTTCCTTGGGAAGTGTTCCATGCATTCTTGTGTGGAAACTGAAACTTCACATTCCCTTCTTTTGAATCAATGATAGCACCTGTAGTACGAAGAAAAGGTCTTCCAAGAATAATTGGACTAGAGGTTTTATTCCCCATATCCATGATTAGAAAATCAACAGGCACAAATGTCATATGTAACTCTACCATAACATCACTTACTTTTCCTAAAGCATGTTTAATGGAATCATCAGCAAGTGCAAGTTCAATAGAGCATTTTTCAAGATTTTTCAATTCAAGTATTCATATAGTTCTTTAGATAAAACAGAGACACTAGATCCTAGATCAAGTATAGCATGGTGTGTCTCTTTTCCAATGGTTACTAGGACTTTGGGAATCCATATATCCCCAAGCTTAGGTGGTATCATAGCCTCTTGGTTGTACCTAGCAATCTTTTCTTTCAAGACATGATTAGCAATATAAGAACCAAAACCAGCTTGGTTAACATTGATGGAAGGATCACTTGCAAATTTTTGTAAGATAGATATTAATTCATGCAAGCTACAATTCTCTAAGTCAAGCAATGGTTCCTTGACTTCACTAAGCATTTTAACTTCTCAACTTTTCTCTCTTTCATTACCATAATAGTTTCCTTAGCAATTCTCTCTTGCTCATGAATATGTTCCCAAGATTTATTTATAACCTCTTGACAATATTTAATTGTTTCCTCATGTTTTTGAGCTATAATGGTGTTCTTTAATGAGGAAACTTCCTTAGTGAGCTGATCTACCCTTTCAAACAAAGAGTCTTGTTTTTCAAACTTAGATATAAATTCCTTATTAAGCTCCTTTTGAGTAGATATAAATGATCTAATGGTGTTTTCCAAATCACTAGAAACATTACTACTAGTGGCATATTTGTTTGGCACATATGGGGGTTTATTATAAGAGTTATAATTGTTGTTACCATACCCATTATTACCATAGTTCCTAATGAAGTTGACATCAATATTTTCAGGATTATTACCAACTAGTTCTTGCAAAGGCACATTTTCAATATTTTGTTTATTAATGAAAGCAAGAATAGTATCCATTTTAGATGACAAATCATTTGTTTCTTCTATGGAGTTCACTTTCTTAGAAGGATTAGGTGCTCTATCAGTATGCCATTGACTATAGTTTTGCAAAATACTTTCCAATATGTTCTTAGCTTCTACTATAGTTTTTCCCATAAAAGCACCTCCAGCAGCAGAATCAAGAATATTTCTAGACATGTAATTTAGACCATTGTAAAAAGAGTGTAGTATGGTCCATTCGTTGACCCCATGTGATGGACAAGTTCTAAGCATAAGTTTAATCCTATCCCAAGCCATAGCAACATGTTCATTTTCATTTTGCCTAAAAGAAAGAATGTTGTTTCTATTTTGCAAAATTTTAACAGGAGGATAGTATTTCTTAATGAAAGCTTCTTTTAAATCATCCCAAGTTTTAATGCTATCAATAGGTAATGAATGCAGCCACTCTTTAGCTTTTCCTCTAAGTGAGAAAGGAAATAACTTCAGTTTTAGAATATCACTTTCCACATTTTTAAATTTCTGCATGTCACATATTTCAACAAAATCATGAAGATGCATAGAGGCATCCTCCATAGCACTACCGCCAAATTGTTCCCTAGTTATCAAGTTCAACAAACTAGGACTTACTTCATAACTATCAGCATTTATCTTAGGTGTGGCAATGGGCCTAGCAATAAATTGATCATTTGGAGTGTTTGTGTAATCACACAACTTAGTTCTTTCTCCCATTTTAGCAAGTTTTTATGTGTTTTTTAATTTTTTATGCAAAACTGAAATAAATATGCAAACCGAAATAAAATGCAAGACAATGACAAAACAAGATAAATTGCTTTGAAGGTAAAGATGGATAAGATGATGCTCACGTAGGTGCAACCTCCCCAAGCTTAGGTGTTAGCACAAGTTGGTGATGAAGTTGACTTGGTGAGATATCCTTGGATAAATCTGGCACCAGAAAACAGAGCTAGTGCAGGGGACCCTTGGATAAACCTTTCAGCAATGATTCCCCGGCAACGGCGCCAGAAAACAGTCTTGATGGCCCTTCACGTAGTTACCTGCGTGAAAAGTAAATGGGTTAGGTTGAGACTCCAAGTGCAGAGTGAGTGTGTAGTAAGTGGAAGACGTGTTTTCCCCACGAGGGGTGACTCGAGGGTTTAATATCGAACTCTCGGGGAATCAGTAGTGAAGATTTATCTTTCCTATCCTTCTTTTGGTTACCAACAAAACAAAGTAAATGTTTTGGTCCTCAACCTCACCTAGTGGTTGTCAAGCACAAGGTGTGAGAATGATATCAAGATAATATGCAATGCAAACAAGAAATAAATATGCAATGGTGGTAAATAAATATGCAAGGATGGTTGTAGCAATGATAAATGATATTTTTGGGTTTTATATGATGAATGCAAGATGTAAAAGTGTTTTTGTATTTTTGGATTTTTAAATGGCAGAAAATGGAAAAGTGGTAAAAGTGGTTGGAAAGGTGTTTCTTATGATTAAAAATGGACCGGGGTTCATGGTTTCACAAATGCACTCTCTCTTTAATAAAGTGGTAGACAATGGAACACTAGAGTTGACATATGAGATTGCAACACAACAATTTAATGACAAGTTATAATTATATGGGCATCACGTCCTAACATAGAGACCTTTTGGTTATTAGTCTCTCTTATACTCCACCAAGATGCGAACTAAATGATAACACCTCAGTAATTAAGATAACTCAGAGTATAGCAATAAGTATCATGACATGAAGTTAAAATAAGAACATGCTAGATCTAGTCATGGAGTAGTGGCAATGGTCACACCCGTTCGGGCCTCGTGGCTCCATTGCCGTCGATCTTCGCTCCACCGCCTTCGTCTTGACCTAAAAACGCCTATAAAAAGGCCCCCGACGTTCTCTGGAAGGAGCGCCGCACAAACACAGAAACACCGAAACGGAGATCAGGAGCTGCAGATTGGAGTAACGGGGGTGGCTAGTGCAGTGAACGTGAGAGAAAGTTCTGCGATCCACTTTGGTATCTTTACCTTACTTTGTTACCTCACTAGGGATAAACTAAAATACCATGCTACCGGGGATGTGGGTGTGACCATTGCCACTACTCCATGACTAGATCTAGCATGTTCTTATTTTCACTTCATGTCATGATACTTAATGCTATGCTCTGAGTTATCTTAATTACTGAGGTGTTATGATTTAGTTCGCATCTTGGTGGAGTATAAGAGAGGTTAATAACCAAAAGATCTCTATGTTAGGACGTGATGCCCATATATCTAAGTAACTTGTTATCAAACCTGTGTTGCAATCTCATATGTTAATTGTGTGTGTTCCATTGTCTACCACTTTATAAAGAGAGTGCATTTGTGAAACCATGAACCCCAGTCCATTTTTAATCATAAGAAACACCTTTCCAACACCATATACCACTTTTCTATTTTCAGCCATCATTAAATCCGAAAATACAAAAATACTTTTCATCTTGCATACATCATTCAAAAACCCAAAAATATCATTTATCATTGCATCCACCATCATTGCATATTTATTTCTTGTTTGCATTGCATAACTATCCTGATATCATTCTTACACCTTGTGCTTGACAACCACAGGTGAGGTTGAGGACCAAAACATCTAACCTTGTTTTGTAGGTAACCAAAAGAAGGATAAGAAGATAAATCTACCACTTCAGATTCCCCGAGAGTTCGATATTAAACCCTCGAGTCACCCCTCGTGGGGAAAACTGTCTTCCACTTACTATACACTCTGCACTTGGAGTCTCAACCTAATCCCGTTTATTTGTGCAGGCATCAAGACTTGCTCTTCGGGATCATCAAGACGTTTTCTGGCGCCGTTGCCGGGGAATCGTAGCTGAGAGATTTATCCAAGGGTGTGCATCATCGCATTCATCTCACAACAAAGTCAACGTCACCAACTTGTGCTAACACCTAAGCTTGGGGAGGTTGCACCTACGTGAGCACCATCTTATCCATCTTTACTTACAAAGCAATTTATTTGTTTTGTTAGTGTCATTGCATATCATATCATATTTATTTCAGTTTTGCATAAAAAATTAAAAATACCAAAAAAACTTGCTAAAATGGAGAAACGAACCTTTTGGCCATTTAGTGTTAAGAACTTTCCCCAAGATATGAATATCCTGTTGAGAAATGTGTTGTAGATCCTAATATCATGAAAGTGATTTATGAACACCGTTTTTATGGGAAACCTAAAGAAGATCCTATACCACATCTTAAGAAGTTTGATGAAAGGTGCAAAATGTTAAACTTGAGCCATGCTAATGTTAAAATTAAGCTTTTTCCTTACTCCCTAGGTGGAAAAGCCTTAGATTGGATATTAAGATGGCCACCTGAAATTTTAGCACTTGGTTTAATTTAAAAGCTGCTTTTGTTGAAAGATTTTGTTCCATTGAAAAGATTTGTAACCTAAGACAAGTACTTATCACCTTTAAACAAGAAGAGGATGAACCTCTAGTGAAAACATGGGAAAGGTTTAGAGGCATAGCTTTTGGAATGGAACATGGTCTTAGAGATTGGATGCTCATGCATGTGTTTTATAGAGGTTTGACTGAAACCTCTAGGGTCTTTTTGGATAATGAATGTGAGGATTCCTTCATGAATACTGCTGCTAATGATACTCACTATTTACTTGATGGCTTGCTTTTGGAAGTAAGAATTAAAGAAAGTTTAGAAAAAGCCCAAGTACCTGAAGATGTCTTTGATGACCGTTATGAAATATTCAACCTATACAATAGGGAAAAGAAAGTTGAGGAAGTTAAAATGCTTAATGAAGTCAAGGATCCTTTGCTTGACTTAGAAAATTGTAGCTTGCATGAATTAATATCTATCTTACAAAAATTTGCAAGTGATCCTTCCATCAACACTAACCAAGCAGGTTTTGGTTCTTATATTGCTAATCATGTCTTGAAAGAAAAGATTGCTAGGTACAACCAAGAGGCTATGATACCACCTAAGCTTGGGGATATGTGGATACCTAAGGTACTAGTAACTATTGGAAAAGAGACACACCATGCCATACTTGATCTAGGATCTAGTGTCTCTGTTTTATCTAAAGAACTATATGAAGTGCTTGAATTGAAAAATCTTGAAAAATGCTCTATTGAACTAGCACTTGCTGATGACTCTATTAAACATGCTTTGGGAAAAGTAAGTGATGTTATGGTAGAGTTACATATGACTTTTGTGCCTGTGGATTTTCTAATCATGGATATGGGGAATAAAACCTCTAGTCCTATTATTCTTGGAAGACCTTTTCTTCGTACCACAGGTGCTATCATTGATTCAAAGGAAGGGAATGTAAAGTTTCAGTTTCCACACAAGAAGTGCATGGAACACTTTCCAAGGAAGAGGGAACCACCAAAGTTCAAGCTCCCTCATGAGCTTCGTCCACAATAAAACAACAAGTAAGAAGCCTAGCTATATGGCTATAAAGAAAGCGCTTTGCGGGAGGCAACCCGGTTATTTTTATGTGTGATTTTTCTTTGTGTCCTCTTGCTGTAACAAGAGATTTTGTGTCTAGTTAGGTTCTGGAGTTTTTAATAAAGTGCCAAGTTTTACCCTTTTTGGTTTGAAAAAGTTGCTTATAGCGTTCGGAGATTTTATTCCTGCACGAATCAGTGCACGGTATGATTTTTAATTCTTATTCTGTAACTCCGAATGAGCTCATATTTGAACTGTAGTTGCAACTTTTCATCCTCTGTATGCATGAATTTTTTCGGAATTTTTCGAGAAAGTTTGGTAGGGTAGAAAAATACGTTTTGCTGCTGCTGTTTTTCTGGACAGATTCTGTCCCATTTTGTTTGATGCATGCTTTGAGCTTTTAAGTTGAATCTTTTTGATCCAATTGAGTTTATGAGTAGGCATACAACATTATACACTTTCTGGACATGTCATATGAATTTTTGTTCAAGGATTATATGCAGCAAGGAACCTATTTGTTTATCACTATTAATGCACCCCACAGAAAAGAGATGGGAGAAACGGTGTTTTGAAGTTTTTTCACAGGGATTGGAGGAGATGCACCAAGAGCTATCCAAGGATGGTGAAGACCATAAGCTTGGGGATGTGAAGACAACCCCACTGGACCTACACACTCTCGGTTTGCACACGTCCAACTTCTGTTTTTCGATCGAAACACTTTATCGCATAAACTTGGAGCGTCGTTTTTGTTTTTGTTTGAGTCTTGAGAGACCACCACACTATCAATTATATATGAGAGAGCTACTGGAAATATGGGTTGAAATATGTTGGATGCTTTTATAAGATTGGGAAAAGGGATGTTTGACTTGATTTTTAATGATACATATAGTTGCATGATTCATGAGCTTGTTTATGAGTAATAGTTTGCAAATTCTTTTTGTAGAGCTATCACTTATTCATGTTTTGGTGCTGATTGTTATTTCACTTGGTTTAACATGGATTAGTTAGTTCTATGGACACTCATGCATGCATCTAGATGGTCAACTTTCTCCCTTTTGCTAGCCCAAAAACTCCAACAAGCAAAAACTTGTTTCCAACACCTTCAACCAAAGTTATTCCAGTGAGTCCACCATATCTACCTATTGGCTTTATGCTATTCCGAGTATGTTTAACATGTTGTTTGTGTTATCTTACCTCTGAATGAAAATGTTTATGTTATTGATTGCAATGGAAAAAAATTGGTTATATAGCTCTCACGAACTTGATGCACAATGTTCTTTTATTTGCATAATAAAACTTGACCCATTGTGATTAAGATTATGATGTTTGTGGCTTGATGAATGTTTTGGGTTGGAAGTTAGCCCATATGTGCTGTCACATGGCAAGCTTTCAACACGCTCTTCATCTCATTTAGTTGATATCATGTGCTTTTGTCTATGGATGCTATCATGTTGAAATAAATGTGGAAATGAGTGAGTTTAAATGAGTTTGTGTAAATGGTTAGAGAGACGCCTGGGCCGCTAATCTAAGCCATGCATCATTCATGGTGGAAATTTACTTACATACTATGGTGAACCTTCTGTGATACACCTTGCAATAAAAAACTATTCCAAATGGTAAATAAAAAGGGTGTTGAGATTGTTCATTTTGTTTGTTTGTCTTGTCATTTTGATATGGGCTTGTTCCATATCTTGGGACAAGAGGTACCCCAGTTGACGCTCTTGATGATACTATTATGCTTACAATGATATTTAATTGAACTTGCTTTGTTTCCCAAGTTGAGTAACACATGGTGTAAGTACTTGTATTCAAGGGGCATGAGACATTCAACCCATTCTTTATCAAGCACACTACTCATATTTGCTTTCACTTTAACCTTAATCATTCAAGATGCTATGATAGGGGCAATGAGAGCTTGACACCAATGAATACCTTATTGCAATCATTAACTTAAGTAGAAGAGTTTGGAAGTTGGATGAAACTTATGCATGCTTTACCTCTACTCACATATACATCTTTCCAAAGTGTACACCTATCATATTCAGATTTTCATCTACACTCTATGACCATTGTAGGATGTTCTACTTATCATTATGCATACATGTGTTCCATATTACTTGCTACTATGTTACACTTTGTGAACTATCAATGAACATCCTTGTCTTGAATACTTGATATCACTTCATAAACTATTTGCATATTGCTACTCCTTTGAAGAATGAATCATTTGACTATATGTAGCAATAGTAATCATCTTTGATATCCATTGTTAAGTATTAAATTGCAAAGTCCATGTTAGTTTTATCATCTTCATACTCGAGGACGAGCATGGATTAAGCTTGGGGATGTTGATGCATGTAAAATGCATACATGAACTTTGCACTTTAATTGCTTATATTCCAATCATATTTGCATCATATAAGGGTTATATCAATGTTTTATCATGATTTTGGAATATCTTATGATTTCCTATTTTTATGGAATTAACCCTGCACAGGCAGAAAACCCTTTTTTATTTTAATGTTTCAGGGACCCAAACGTCAACGAAATCACCTGGAAATTTACGGGCGTCAATATTTGGAAGGAAGAAGACTACGGAAAAAGGAAGCGAGCAAACGGAGGCCCGAGGGCCAAACGGGGGCCCACGCGGCCACAGTACCAGGCCGCGTGGGACCCACCCTTTGGGCCTCGTGGCTCCGTTGCCGTCGATCTTCGCTCCACCGCCTTCGTCTTGACCTAAAAACGCCTATAAAAAAGGTCCCCCGACGTTCTCTGGAAGGAGCGCCGCACAAACACAGAAACACCGAAACGGAGATCAGGAGCTGCAGATTGGAGGGGGAAAACTCCGGCGGGGCGCTGCCGGCGTGGTCTCCATCTTCTCCATCGACTTCTCCACCGTCTCCATGATGAAGAGGGAGTAGTCCACCTCTGGACTATGGGTTTGTGGAAGTAACTTATGTATCTCTCCTCTCTTGAGCTTCACTAATTAGCACCGTATGAGCTGCTGAACATGATTACGGTCACCGTTGTAATACCTTTGTGGTGGATCTTTATGAGTTAATATATGTTTGAGATTGCAATGTTTGTTTCAGTTATGAGTATAGATGCATATTATGTACCCCGTTCTTGTCTACTTGTTTTGATCAAGCATGTTTATGAGAGCGTGTGTGGGGGAACGTGTGCATTAGTTGGAGTAACGGGGGGTGGCTAGTGCAGTGAACGTGAGAGAAAGTTCTGCGATCCACTTTGGTATCTTTACCTTACTTTGTTACCTCACTAGGGATAAACTAAAATACCATGCTACCGGGGATGTGGGCGTGACCATTGCCACTACTCCATGACTAGATCTAGCATGTTCTTATTTTCACTTCATGTCATGATACTTAATGCTATACTCTGAGTTATCTTAATTACTGAGGTGTTATGATTTAGTTCGCATCTTGGTGGAGTATAAGAGAGGTTAATAACCAAAAGATCTCTATGTTAGGACGTGATGCCCATATATCTAAGTAACTTGTTATCAAACCCTGTGTTGCAATCTCATATGTTAACTGTGTGTGTTCCATTGTCTACCACTTTATAAAGAGAGAGTGCATTTGTGAAACCATGAACCCCAGTCCATTTTTAATCATAAGAAACACCTTTCCAACACCATATACCACTTTTCTATTTTCAGCCATCATTAAATCCGAAAATACAAAAATACTTTTCATCTTGCATACATCATTCAAAAACCCAAAAATATCATTTATCATTGCATCCACCATCATTGCATATTTATTTCTTGTTTGCATTGCATAACTATCCTGATATCATTCTTACACCTTGTGCTTGACAACCACAGGTGAGGTTGAGGACCAAAACATCTAACCTTGTTTTGTAGGTAACCAAAAGAAGGATAAGAAGATAAATCTACCACTTCAGATTCCCCGAGAGTTCGATATTAAACCCTCGAGTCACCCCTCGTGGGGAAAACTGTCTTCCACTTACTATACACTCTGCACTTGGAGTCTCAACCTAATCCCGTTTATTTGTGCAGGCATCAAGACTTGCTCTTCGGGATCATCACGTAGCTAGCTTGTGTTCCAAGAAGATCCTTCCAGACAGCTTTGGCCCTCCTTTTATAGAGTAAGGGGATACCACAAGAGTATGATGTCTGTCCCCCTTTGGGGTAGGTGGGCGGCCAGTCTTTTTCCTGCTGCGGGTCCACTGTGCTCACACCATGTTCCCTCCGCACTCTTACTCATGAAGGTATCCGAGAAGTTATTCATGTTGAGTCTTCTGGCCGTTGGTCAAACAATCCATCCATGGTCGACTGATGATGCACCTTATCCTTCAGGTAGTTCGCGGGTACCCCTGGTTCCCGGGATGCGACAATCACACTAGAGCATATTGTCTCACACCCGGGATATCATTGGTATCGTGTACGTAAGGGTATTAGCGTAATGAGAAACATAAAGAGGTTCTGTCGTTCACTCGTCAATACATAGGAGCCAGTATAGACGTCTAGGTCCAATGCTGGTTATTGTCTGGTAAGCTCCCGGACATGTCTATGTGTTAACGAACCTTTCGGGTCACACACTTAAGCTGTGAGTCAATCTTTTATTGAGAGAATAAAGATGTAGTTTTAGTGGTTATGAGATTGTGTCGGAGTAGCTCCGATGTCACCGGAACTTGTTCTAGTGAAGGAATATAGAAAGAGATGGCAGACATTCAATGTCTCGAGATAATAGGAAGTGTTTCTATTATTGTCGGATTTATTTCGAGGGTTTATATAGGAAGATATATTTATCCAGAGTATTTTGTTGGCGGACAATGGTGTCCCGGATCATGTAAAAGTGTTTTTATGATAAGTAATTAATTCCGGGAATATTTTGTAAATGAAATATTAAATTGGGAATTAATCAAACAAAATAATTAATTAATTAATATTAATTTGGAAAATATTAAATAAAAGTTTTTATTTGGAGCCACCAAAGGGGGCTGCCAAGTGGGCCCATGGGGCCAAGAAGGCAGCCGCATCCCACAAGTGGGGCGGGTGGGCCAAACCGAGTTGGGGGGGGGGGGGGGGGCCTTAGTGAAGGCGGTTTGGGAGGAGGAGTCCTCCTCCAACTCCCAGTCCGAGTTGGGGAGGGGGACTCCTCCCCCTTGGTGCGGCGGTGCAAGGGGAGGGGTTGCCCGTCCCCCAAGCACCCCTCTCCTTTGGCCAGCTATATAAACAACCCCAACCCCGTGGGTTGAGATATAACAATTGCCTACGAGTGTTCTATCTCTATTTAGACCACATGCATTGAGAATTAGTTGTCTTTAATCTCATATTGCTCTAATCAAATTTGATTAGATCAACCACCTAAATTACGCCGCAAGGCAGTCTCTCTTCGTCTGTTGCAAGTAGCTCTGGACGGCAAAATGCTGACGGATTGGCGCGATGTACGTGTGGATACTGCTAGAGCGGGGGCTGCGCGAGCAGTCCCTCGACGACACGGATCGGTAACAATCTCACCTCCCGGCGTCGACGTGAGATTCTTCATCAGGCTTCACCAACATCTACTTCGACTACAACAAGATCTTACGCAACGGTTGTAGTAATTTTTCTAGATCTAGCATTATGGGGTGTTGCATATCTTCATAGTATAGATCTTGGGCTATTGCATAGCATGTTAAGCGAAAATTTTAAGTTTCCGTTGCGCAACCCAGCAGGATGGGAACTCCTTCATGTTGGCGTATGATCTGTCGACGAGGTCCGTCGCTAGATCACCCATTTCGCCCCTCATGTCTCCACCCTTGATTTTGTATACTAGTTGGATGTCCACGTAGTACTCTACGAAATGTGGAAGCCAGCACGAGAAAGCACGATGCTATCGTTGGTGATGTCCACAATTGCGAAGGTGATATTCTTGCGTTGAAAGAATTTGCCCAGCGCCGGACAATGCTTTTTTGGACCTGCACCAGTGGAATACGAGGACGTGCTCACGCATGGCGAGTTGCAGGACATCGATGTCCCGATGATTACGGGTGTACTCGATGTCAAGACCGACGAACCGATGCTGCTCCTCTGCTAGCCATTCCTCATACTTGTCGAGGATCCACTCCACGGTATGCTCCTCATTCGTGTACACCACCTCCAGAACGGTGTTGCCGCGGGCACGGACAGTATTTGTCTTTGTTGTTTGTTGGCGGTCGTCCATGGCTAGTGGGGGATTCAGGTGGAACGAGGAAGAAGAGACAGAAGGAATGTGAACTGCTTGCCATAAAGAAGAGACAACGAACAAAGCAGTTCCTAGATAATTGCCACCAAAAAGAGCAGTTGCTTGAAAATGGCAACCGAACAGAGCAGTTGCTCGAAAATAGCCACCGATTTTTCTTTTATATCCAGATATATTTTGTATATTTCGCTAATCTTTTTTTCTTTGATGCGGGACTTTATTTCTGTCACACTGCATAAAAGTACCAACATACCATTCTGAGAACCAAAAACCTTGAGGCACGGAAACTTTGAGGATGCTGGTCTTGGAGTAGGTACAGGGAAGAACCAGAGCTCATAGTAGGTGATCTCCAACTCAAAGATGGAAGGCTGAGTTCATTAAGCCAGCCTACCATCTTGTTAGGTAAGTTTCTTATATGTTTAGATAGATATGATTGTAGTCAAAGTGTAATAGGTGATTTTTGTACCAATGTATGATACATATGATTGTAGTCAAATTGTAAATGGTGATATTATTTATACCAATGTAATGATGACATTTGTTCTGTGTTATGAATTGAAAAACGTTTTAGTGCATTGTGCAATCAGCCTTTCATGTATTGTGGCGTATATAAGAAATATGAGAAAAACTCAGTGCAAACAGGTAAAGAGAAAACTCATGAGGTCAAGCTAAAAGAAACGGAGATCAATGTCCAACCGTTGCCAAAAATTGACCTTATCGGTGACGGTTAATTCCTCCATTGCCGATTATGGCCTTCACATCAGCAGCGGGGGCGGGGACACATGAACCGTTTCTCCGTTTCCTATGAGATCTTTTTTGGCCCGTTTCTGATGTGTCGCTCTGTACTAGTGCCCCCCACCCCCGAAAAGTCTCTTTGTAGCCCGAGCTACATGTAACCCGAATTTTTTATTTTTGAAATTAACTTTTTAAAGTTTCTAAAAATTCTAAAAAAGATCATAGAGGTGGAAAATGACGTATACTAAGGTTCTGTAAAATATCAACGCGAAATATTTTGTATTCCGGCCTAAACAAAAATAACAAGATCTGAAAAAATCAAAATCTGCACTGTTCACCACCTCAGATTCAGAAATTTGTCATTTTTACACAGAACAAAATATAGAGTATTTCAAATTGATATTTTGAACACTTGTTGAATTCATAATTATCTACATCTTGGAATTTGTTTCAGATTTTTTTTGAAACTTAAAAATATCATTTTCGAATTTTTGAAAAAAGAGCTACATGTAGTTCGTCCTACAAAACGCCTCACTCCCCCCACCCCAGTTTCATAGGCGATATGCAGTTTATGACTAGTACTTGTTTATGTACATTTTATGTTATTTTTGTGAGACTGTGCGGTTGTGACCGTGTGCATCCTAACTACAAAATACCCTTTATCAAAAAAAGAGATAAAAAACTGTCCAAACAAAAATAACACCACGAGCTGTTTACGGTGGGCTCAAGGAGGTGGCCAAGGATGTCGTTACCTATTACCTAACATGGATGTTGATGTAGTCTTCTCTACTCCCTTAGGCTTTATATTAGTCTTGCACGCCTATGTTCTTTCATCTTCCGATTGCATGTTTTTGTTGGTGGCTACATGCATCCTATAATGCATCTTAGATATAGTCCCAAAATATCATTTAACTTGTCAAACGACTAGTGTTAAATATATGGCACAGAGGTTTGAACCGATGTATTGAAGTTAAATTATTTAGACATTGCATATTGGTTGGTGCCTGATTCTAAATCCCGACTAGTTGGGTTTCTCTTGCGGGAGCAAAGTTCTGTATTTAGAATATTTTATAAGATTTAATAATAATCTAATGAACTTCATTCTCTCATACTTGACAGAATACATGGATCATGATAGAGGAATATACTAAAACCGGTGCGTAGAATGTAAACGACAAATGGGCGTACAGAAAAAGATGCCCATATCATTTCGAATCAGTCCCAAGCCCATGCATGATTTCACACCCTGCAATCAAGACCATGCTAATAGTCACAGCCCTTCAAAATGGCAAAGTTTTTGGTGCCTGCCTGCTCCACCTCTCCAACCATTTCATGGTACAGGGATATCTCTCTCTCTCCGCCCCCTCTCTCTCTCTCCCCAACTTGCTACTATTGCGACCCCTCTCTAGCCCCCATCCCTATGCATCTACCACATCTCGCCTCACCCACACGAACACAAACCCCTATACAAGAATCATGTACCACTCATGACCTAATCACTCCATTTCTCTAGCTTCCCGGACACAGCACATTCCTCGATCGTCGCAGCAGCATTATTATCGTGGCTAGCTAGTGTGTTGCAATGGCAGCTGCCCCGGATCTTTCGCTCCACATCAGCCCGCCTTCACCAATCTGCGGCGATGAAACGGCCATCTCCGCAGATTCGACAAAGCTGTGTCTAGGGCTTGACATGGCGGCGGCGCGGCGCAATGGCCACTCCGACCTTCAGCAGCGTCTGCACCAACCTAGCCAGATCCCGAGTTTCAAGAAGAGCTCCTCTGACAGCCAGGCGGGCTCTTCCGGCGGTGCAGCGAGATCTGGAACTGCTGCTGGTGGTGCTGGTGGTAAGAAAAGCTCTAGAGCTCCACGCATGCGGTGGACGACAGCGCTCCATGCGCACTTCGTGCAAGCCGTCCAGCTCCTTGGAGGTCATGAGAGTAACGTTCATGCAACTGAATTCAATTTCTTTATTTTGTTGATTCGATTATGAAGCGCTATTGGTTAGGTTGGACTTTGGAGCTAGCTCATAATCACATGAGACAGATTTTCAGCGATATCTAACTTGTCTGGATCTTTAAGAAGTCAATTAAGATGGTGCAATCTTATTTGTGTAGTTCCGTGTTTTCTAGTCCTATATTGGTTTGTAAATCATTTGTATTACATGTCTATCTATGCTGCAACATTAAGCTATATATGTTTTCCATCTTCAAGGAGCAACACCAAATCAGTTTTGGAGTTGATGAACGTGAAGGATCTCACACTCGCTCATGTCAAGAGCCACCTGCAGGCAAGTAACTTGAAGTCTAGAACTCATCTCTATCTTCAAGTTTTCCTGTTAGTTTCGCAGCATTCAAGAACGAAACAAGAATTCAATCTTTTCTTATGATTCGTTGATCAGCTCATCTCTCCACCTATTTTGTCTTGCTAAGGTAGTTAGCTGTTGCCAACTGATTCTTGTCTCTTTCAACTAATCCCTTGTGTCTAATTTATAGAATCATTATAACTTTTTTAATTAGTCTGTTCCAAGAGTAAACCAAATGGCAACACAGGGCCTAGTCTAAGTAATTAAATCTTTCATTTTCCTCATATTTTTATTTGCTTGACCTGCCGCAGATGTACAGAACAGTGAAGGGCACTGCTACAGACAGATCATGTGCTGCAGGTAAAATTCTGCCAACGTGTTTGTTTTCTTCTTTTCAGAGACATTTTTTCTTGTCTGAGTTGATCATTCAGTAAGGTCCAATCACATAATGCTATCTGAATTATTGTGATGGTCTATATGTGGTGTTTGCCTGCTCATAGCCCCGTATATAAAGCTAACACTGAAATTGAACAGATGTACGTTGTATATGGTTGTGTTTGTTGCAAACAGTCAAACAGATACTGAATTGTCCATGCATCCACATTCCACACCAAAACACATATGTTCGCATAATAACTTATTCTTTTATTTTTATTATTAATCGGCAAGAATACACACATGGTGTTCTGCAGGCCATGGCCAGATGAGGGATATGGGCTTCCTGAGGAGAGGTAGTGAAATGGATGGCTTTGACGTGTTTAGCAACATCACTCCAAGGTTTGCAAATACATACTATTAATTGATCAAATAATATGTTGCAGAATCATGTGTGTGTTGAATAGTTGCTTTATGATATTCCTTTGTCGCTGTGCATCTGCAAGCCTGCAGCCTCCATATTTCCTCTGGACCTAGTTTTTTTTTTTATTTGCATATATTCTGTGCATCTCCGTTTTTTTTAGAAAACTCTACATATATGAAATGGTCATAATGAGAGCGAATATCTTAATTTTTATAAATGTAAAAACATGGCCTCTATTGTTTCCCGCAGAAGTGTGCCTTACTATAAAAAAGTTTTGATCTAGTACACATTAGATGGTAGATTTTAACATGAACTAAAATAACTTTTATCCATATACAATTGTATGTTAATGATTCAAAATTTAAACTCTGTGCGTGAATTTCATATATGTAGACTCATTTGGTGTTTCGTGCTTATCAATTGAACTCCATGATACAACAACTGACATTTTAACAAGATCACAATGCTTCGAATCACAGTGCAACACATATACCGAGGATATGACGTTTTGGCTCCCGTACCGTAAGCATATGCTCCGGGATGAACAATAAATTCGAAAAAAGTTTCGACCCACGAGAGAAGATTATGGTGCTGAAAGTTAGCAACAGCCGTGGGTTTGTAGCTAGCTAAGGTGAAAGTTCGCTGCACGTCTGGTCTCTGGTGTACGGGTATATTTTCCTTGGATGTTTGATTCCAAACTCCAATGCAGCGAAGGCACTAAAAGCAAGCTTGGCTCTATACTATGCTCCAGTTAATCATACTGCAAGATACTAGAGCCATGCATGTAGCACCCAGCTAGGGCGACCATGGCCATGGGGGACAGGTCTTTAAAGGGAAAGTAACTTCTAGCAAATCAATCTGGCAAAACATTGTACCCGGATCAGTGCTGCCACCGGTTGATGGAAGCTTGATGATGATGCGTGGCAAGACTTTCTTTCCCCTCCTGCAGTACTAGTTGAATCGCATGCAGGATGCAGCTGAGAGAGATGCCAACAAGTAGTATCATTATGCGATGGGTAGCGCGCGCTCGCGCTAGCAGCCCAAGACCCGCTGCATTGTGATGATCGTCTTCCAGATCCAGATAAATTGTCCCCCTGCGCCCATCAGGGGCTGGCCATTTTCGCCGGGTGGTGGCCGGAATCTTGGCGTGTGCCAAGTAGAAGAAGACAAGGGCGCACGCAGCTCGTCCACGCCCACCGATCTCCATCCATCCATCCATCCATCCTTCCTTCCATTGTCCTTAGCTTGACCGGCTGAGAAAGCCTGCCGCACCCACTCTAGCTTATAGCCCAGCCGCTTAAATACAGAGAGCGAGAGAGTGAGTGGGAGCAAGGACAAGCCAGCTTGCCAGCACGTCATTGTTGCATTAACACTCGATCACTCGAAGCGACATACAGCAAGCACTACGCCGGCCGGCCGGCCGGCTGCAACTGCGGCTGCATTGCATGCAGTATCTAGGCCTCTTCTGCTCGTCTCGTGTTCGCCTCTAGTCTTCTGTCGATCCGGGACTTGCATGCAGACGGAGTTAATCCCTGCCGCATGTACGTATCTATACGTGGTTCCCTCGTGTGACGATCGATCTGATGGTTTTAACTGTTTTGCTGGCTCTTGTACTCATTGTGTCTGCCTGCAACCCGGCCCACACAGCTGATACGTCACGAGACTCCTTCATTTTCCCCTTCACCTTAAGCTAGCCAGCTCATCTATCTTACTTCATTTGTGTTAATTGATACTATTCCATAGTAAGTAAAATCTGAGCCGAACATTGTTTCCACAAGTTGCAGAAGACAGCCATGGACATCGCCGGTGGAGCAGCTGCCGCCGTACCTCCAGCATCAAGTCGGCAGCGGGCTCCAGCTACCATGCTCCTACCTCATGTCCATCCAGCAATACTTCATGAAACAAAACCAGGTGATCCTTTTTGAACTCGTGTATGATGCATTACCGTTAGCTGAAACGGCCATGTATAGGTTCATGCAGGAGTATTTTCCTGGACGAGCATGGATTTACTGAATTACATCCATGGACCCATCCTGCGCACTGGACATATTGATGTTCTGTACTCTGCTGAGGGCTGGCTTAATTAGTGGAGTTATATTTGCAGTGTTGGTGACAAACATCATATCGATCATTAATACCTCTCTGACAGTACATAGCTCCTCTTAATTCCTTGAACTCATGTTGGTTTCATTCGCTCAACACTCAAATATGAAATGATAATTTTACTATTATAGGCCGCGCTTGGTTCGTCTTTTCATTAAACGACAAGATTTTCCGACGTCCGTAACATACGGAGGCTATAACATACGGAGGCTAGCGTAACGTGCCAGGATTTTAATGAGGAGGTTGTTAGTGTTGAATATAAATATAATGCCTAGTCTCTTTCCATCAGTTCGGACTTTTGGTCTAGATGGCTAGTGCAACAATTCTATATGGTATCAGAGCCAAGAGGTCTCGAGTTCGAGACCCCGCTCACGCGGATTTAAAAAAAAGAAAAAAAGATCCTGCGGCCCGCTCCTATCCCACGCTAAAGACTGAAATAGCCTAGACGTGAGGGGGAGTGTTGAATATAAATATAATGCATAGTCTCTTTCTATCAGTTCGGACTTTTGGTCTAGATGGCTAGCTAGTGCAGCAATTCTATAGTTAGGTCCGTGAAATTTTCCCGTGAGTTACTGTGCAAATACAACGAACCAATCAGGGCCTTATGGGTTGAGCTACATTCACGCAAAAACTAGAAAATCGCAGCCGTTGCACTCCCAAATAACCACTTGTGCGTGCATGTTTTGTACAGGGATGGAGGGGAGGTGCACTCCAGCAAGACGATGCACTCCATTGCATGGGGCAGGACAAAGGACAGCGTCTGCATGCCGGTGCAGGCCATGATGGGACGGTCAGGATTAAATCGTCGTCGACCGCAGGTTTCGCACAGGGATGGTCGTCGTCGTCGTCACCATCGCTGTCGCCGTCACTACAGTTGAGCGGCAGGAATGCCGGCAGCGCCGCAGAGCATGCATGCACGAGCACGAAGCAGCAGCCGGCGCCATCAAGGGTACCGAGCCTGGAGATGAGCCTAGGGAGGCAGGGGTGGCAAAATGGCATGGAGCAACAGCAGCGGCAGGGCGTCGAGTCCTCTGCGTCCAAAGAGCTAACCCTACTAAAGTGCTTGTGAAATTATCTAATACTAGATGGTCTGTCGAACACACTGATTTTAATTCCACCGGATGAGAGTGAAAATTAGAATAAGATATGCTAGCTAGTTTGTTAACTTCCTTTTCCAAAAAAAAGGTATTACTATGTTAACTTGGTCTTGTTGGTGATTTAATTAAAAGTAGATCTTTTGAAGAGCCGCATTAGCCTAAGAGATGATAATTGCTCCTTCTTGCATGGCCACGAAAACAAGCCAAGCCGACGAAAGGAAAACACACTATCCAATCATTCATGACAGACACGCCACAACTGAGATCGAGTTAGGGGATCTTTATTTCATACGACACTGACCGTCTTTGGAGCATTTCTGCCAAGAACATTCATATACCTAATCTACACATCAAACATAGACCCCCAAACTTCTATAGCCATTTCAAGACACCGGTATATATGCTAGGTTTTTCATGCGAGAGTGGCATGCTAGTATTATGTTTTCTTATGCTAGATAAACACTCTGCATTTTTTTTTGAGATCAGATTTTGTATTTTTTTAAGAGCAGATAAACACTCTGCAGAATAGGTTACCAGTGTAATGGGCTCGCAGTGATGTGCTCTGTATGTGCTGACAGTCGCTGGTACTTCGTCAAGGCCCAGCCCGCTGGCTTACCAGTGAGCCACCAGTGAAGTGCCTCTTCATTCATGCCCTCCGACAATAACAGGCCAAGAGTCACAAGCCCAAATGATTACAGCCCGTCCTTACTAATTTACGGTGATGTGCGCAGAAAGTCGCTTTGCAGGATAGGCTCAATGGGTGTTTCAGAATCAGCATTTTTGAAGTTTCAAAAAAATTCAAAAAATCTTAGGTGATGAGAATAATGTATTATATGATTCTGCAAACTTTTAGCGTGAAGTACTTTGTATTCTGATCTTCAAGAAATGACAAAGCTGAAAGTTTTTGAAATTACCTTATGTCTCGAAATAGCTTTTAAGATATCCCAAAATACACAATATTCGCACTGATTTTTTGCACACTGACAGAAGTTATCATTATCCATAGCTAGAAGTTTTTTCTCGAGTTTTCTGAAACTTGGAATTGTTGTTTTTGAAAGAGTAATAAATATCCTTCAGACCTTCACATATGTTGTCGACGTTCACGCAATAATCGTGAAGAACACTACCACACCCGTACCACATACATCATTTTTATTTTTATTTGCATTCAGTACATAGAAATACTATGATTTGTCCATATCCCGGAGAGCTAGGGAAATACTCAGACGCCACAAGACGTTATCAATGGGTCCATATGTATTGCCGATGAATCATTAAAACACAAATGTACGAATTCACAATAGGTTTCAGTATTACAACGAGATGAATAGAGGAGTCAATGAAGAGGGCGTAAATGTTGATGGAGCCAAGGCTTTCATGATGTCCAATGAATGTATTTTCCACCCCAGAGGGCTAGGCGCTGCAAGATTAGGTGATGGTTGCACTCACGGGGTGACAACCATTCTCGCCCCGAGTAAATGACGGTTAGCAGAGGACCCTCAAAGCCTCTAGTCTGATTTAAACATTAAGTCTAGCCCAAAAACCCGCTGAACATGACAGGTTCTAAATTGGCCTAAAAAAGTGTGCACACCGCGGGACGAAAACCGGTACCACTTCACTCAGGCATTTGAGCGCAAGTATGGGTTCAGCTAGAATTTATGGTATGGCATGAGCTAGCCCATGAAGGTTGGACACAACCTAATACCACTGGTACCCCGTTATTAGGTCAGACACCAGTGTTTGTCTATCTTTCACGGTGTTTTCACTTGCCATTTGGCGTAACCGTCTTTGATGTAGCTGCTGAAAAACTGAGATACTGGGGTGTACCTGAGGAATCGTACAACGGATGTGTACCGCGATGTTATGGTGGCGAGTTTTTGAAGCAGATGAAGAGAATATGGTTCATAGAATGGATGCGTGGCTTCCTTACCCATGTATTTACTGTGTGAAGTTGAAGAGTTCACAAAAATTATATGGATCCGGGCACACGATTAAATGGGCCGGAGCCGTGGGTACAAATGTTGGAGCCATCACTACAAAGAATAATGTACAGTGGGTTTTGCGTATGAAGAGTAGAGTATAGATGAATGCAACACAAACACGAACGATGGTGTCAGAATGCATAATTTTGAGATTACCACCATAAGTCGTCGACACAAGAGGTTCATCAAGATGAACACTGGTGCCTGGTTGACGGGAGAGTATTTGAGGATGATGGTGATGATGAGTACTTCCCCGGCAACGGCGCCAGAAAACAGCTTGATGGCTACGTGTTGGTGAACCCCAAGAGGAAGGTTATGATGTAGACAGCAGAAGTTTTCCCTTGAGAAATCTACCCAAGGTTATCAATCCAGTAGGACTTGACGATCTATCGGAAGGTTGTTGATGTTGACTCCCCCTGGCGCTAGGGAGCTTGCACCAACGTGGAATCTGCACAGACACAAACCAGAACTTTGCCCAACACGAAACAGAGAGGTTGTCAATCTCTCCGGTCTTGCAGAAACAAAGAGTTAAACGTATGGTGTGGAAAACAGCAGGAAAAACAGCAAGTAACAGGAAACAGATGATTGCAGCAGGTTGTGTAAACAGTATGAGGAAATTGGACCAGGGTCCACAGTTCACTAGTGGTGTCTCTCTCAGAACAGATAACTAGCATGTTGGGTAAACAAATTACAGCTGGGCAATTGACAAATAGAGAGGGCATAACAATGCAATACATGCCAAGATGTCTACTATGAAATCTAGTTGGGCATTACAACAAAGTACATAGACCGTTATTCCAACCGCATCTATGCCTAAATAATCCACCTTCAAGGCAGCATCCGCATCCATTCAGTATTAAGTTGCTAACAACAGATTATTGCATGAAGTAAAGTGTGTAATGTAATCAATACAAGTGCCCTTGGACACTGCACCAATGTTTTATCCCTAGTAGCAACAGCACATCTACCATCTTAGACCTTTCTGTCACTGATCCAGATATCTAGAGACTGAACCCACTATCGAGCATAAATACCCCCTCTTGGAGTCACAAGCATCTACTTGGCCAAAGCATCTACTAGCAACGGAGAGCATGCAAGATCAAGAGCACATAGATAAACAACTTGAATAAACATGGTATCAATATTCATCGGATCCCAGCAAACACAACATCTAGCATTACAATAAGATGATCTTGATCATGTTAGGCAGCTCACAAGATCTAAACATGGAGGCACAAGGTAGAGAGACAACCATCTAGCTACTGCTATGGACCCGTAGTCCAGGGGTGGACTACTCACGCATCACTCCGGAGGCAGGCATGGTGATGTAGAGCCCTCCGGTGATGATCTCCCCTCCGGCAGGGTGCCGGGAAGAGCTTCAGAACTCCTCCGATCTGAGATTGACGATGACGGCCGCGACGGAACTTTTCGTGGAATATGATCGACCGTAATAGGGTTTTCGCGTCGCGGAGAATATATAGGCGAAGAGGCGGCGTCGGTGGCCGAGGGGGGCCACCACGCCATAGGGGGGCGCGGGCCCACCCTGGGCCGCGCCCTAGTGTGGCGTGGCCCCCTGGTGGGTCTGCTCCGACTCCCCTTTGGACTCCGTGATCTCCTCGTGATATTATTGACGATGTCTTTTGTTTCGTCCAATTCCGAGAATATTTCCTTAATAGATTTTCTGAAACCAAAAACAGCAGAAAACAGGGAACTGGCACTGTGGCATCTTGTTAATAGGTTAGTCCCAGAAAATGCATAAAAATGATATAAAGTGTAACCAAAACATGTAGCAATTGATATAATAACAGCATGGAACATCAAAAATTATAGATACGTTTGAGACGTATCAAGCATCCCCAAGCTTAGTTCCTGCTCGTCCTCGAGTAGGTAAACGATAAAAACAGATAATTTTTGAAGTGACATGCTACCAACACAATCTTTGATCAAATAACAATGTAATGCACATGATCTGAATGAAGTGATCCAAGCCAATGGTCTATAGTTTGCAAGCAAGTAAATAAAGAGTAAACATAAGTGATCACACAAGTGCAAACTTTCATGAATAATACTATAAAACATTTAGAGATATAATAGTCTAACATAATAGTTAGTTCACAGCAGCAATAATTCTCAACATGAAAGTGTTTGTATCAACACAAAGGAAGATAATAGCTTCAGCTTTTGCTTCAACTTTCAACATGTATATCATATAGATAATGTCAATGCAAAGAATATGATCAACCAAACACAAAGTTATGTAAAAACTGTTATACTGGAGTTGACAATGATGTTTGCTTAAGTAGACAGAAAGAAGTGGGAAAACTGACTCAACATAAAAGTAAAAGAATGGCCCTTCGCAGAGGGAAGCAGGGATTAACATCATGTGCTAGAGCTGTAGTTCCCGAAGGCATATAGAGAGCATAAAATATTGTTTTGTAAGGTAATGGTGTATACAGGTGTCAACAAATCAAATAGCAGGTACTTGTCATCTTCCATGGCTAACTAACTTTTAGAGCGGTTCCGAGAGTTTTTAGGACTGCACTTGTAACAAGCACTTATTGGTGACACTCCTCCCAACCATTTACTTTCCACAAACCATGGCTAACCGAATCCTCGGGTGCCCACCAACATTCACCATGGAGGAGTGTCTATTTATTTATTTATAGGGTGGACTAACCAGCTCTTTAATGCAAAATAAAAGGTGGAGAAGCAGATGAAGCTGCCAATCCTTGTAAATTAATTAGCATGGAAGATGACAAATCTCACTACTACGTCCTTATGAGCTTTTCAAGTAGTGACACAAAAAGGATAATTGTTTTGAGTAGTTAGTAGATAGCACATGAAGAAATTTACTTGGAATGGTGAAAACACCACATAATAGGTAGGTATGGTGGACACAGGTGGCATGGATTTGGCTCAAGGTTTTGGATGTACAAGAAGCATTCCCTCTTAGTACAGAGTTTAGGCTAGCAAGGTTATTATAAGCAAACATCATTATCAACTGGAATAGCAAGAGTGTACATAAAACACAAGGTTTGACGAACCATAGACTCCCACTGTCTTCCTTGTTAACACATAGCCTTCATCCAAAAATTATCTAGACTACTATGGACTTCCAATTATGCAACAGATTATTATAGCAGAAAATCCTTATAGTAGTTCTTCATTAATAGCCATTACTTACATGATGCACAAGCTTAAACATTAATTACTTGACAGCTCAAAACAATTGGCAAGCATCAAATTACTCAAGACAACGATCTAAAAAGATTCATGTAAGCATTTTATACCACTACCACATGCATAGCATTTTTCTGGTCCAACCAAACACCAATCAACTTATTTGACAACTCTCCAAACAGATATAAGTGAAGCAAGAGAGTACTTTCTTCAAAAGAAACTGAAAGCTCTAACAAGAGATATGAAAAACTGAGAGCTAACAGCAATAACAGCAACTAGACAGGAATACTCAACAAGTATAAGTGAAGCACAAGAGTATTCTAATGAAAAAGTGGAGCGTGTCTCTCTCCCAAACATGAATACTAGGATCCAACAAGTATAGCACAGCAAACAAAACAAAACAAACTGAAAACAAAAACACACTGACGCTCCAAGGAAGAGTACACTAGCATGAAGCAATAAAAATATAGCACCATTAGAGATGACCTGATAATTTGTAGATGAAGAAGGGGATGCCTTGGGCATCCCCAAGCTTAGATGCTTGAGTCTTCTTGAAATATGCTGGGGAGGTAAGCCTCCCCAAGCTTAAGCTCTTCACTCTTCTTGATCATGTAATATCATTCTCCTCTATCAACACTTGAAAACTTCCTTCACACCAAAACTTAACAGCTTTTCTCATTAGCAGGTTAGTGCACTAAAAGATAATACTTCAAAGTTCTAGCAAAGACAAAACTCACAAGCCAACTATTTTAAACATTAGCCACTGTTACTAGGCTCAAGTGGGCACTTTTACACGAAAAGAAACCACTTAAAAACTTGTAAAAGAGAGAATGCAAAATAAAAGACAGAATCTGTCAAACCAGAACAGTCTGTAATGACGAATTTTTTCGAGGCACTTACGATGCTCAGATGAAAACTTTTGAAATAATGAAAGTTGCGTAACATCATCAGGAACATGCACAAAAAGTTTCAGCATTTTTCGATTTTTTCTGATTTTCTACTGAATTAAACGGTGACGAACAGCAATCTGTCCCAATGCAGTCCCGAAAATAAAAACCAACTTTGCATTAGTAACTCTCCTTGGCACAACAAAACAGCAAATAAAAGATACAAAGGAGTTGCTACAGAGGTAAACAAGCATCCTTGACTCAAGAAAACAAAAATAAAACAGCAAATAAAAACATGGGTTATCTCCCAGAAGTGCTTTTCTTTAATGCCTTTGAGCTAGGCATGAAGAGATGCATCAAGTATTGTCAAGACCAGAAAATCCAAAACCATAATTTGTCTTGACACTAGTATCATGTGAGTATTTCATCTTCTTCCTAGGGAAGTGTTCCATACCTTTCTTGAGTGGGAATTGAAATTTTATATTCCCCTCTCTCATATCAATAACAGCACCAACAGTTCTCAGAAAAGGTCTTCCCAAAACAATAGGACAAGAAGGATTGCATTCAATATCCAAAACCACAAAATCAACAGGGACAAGATTGTTATTAACCATTATCAAAACATCATCAACTTTTCCTAAAGGTTTCTTCATAGAAGAATCAGCAAAGTGAACATCCAAATGACATTTTTCCAAAGGTGCAAGCTTGAGAATATCATATAAATTTTTAGGCATAACCGAAATACAAGAACCAAGGTCACACAAAGCATTGCATTCAAACTCACTCAGTTTCATTTTAATAACAGGTTCCCAATTATCATCTAACTTCCTAGGGATAGAAGCTTCAAGTTTTAATTTTTCTTCCCTAGCATGCATGAGAGCTTTGATAATATGTTCAGTAAAAGCCATATTTATTTTACTAGCATTAGGACTCTTAGCTAGCTTTTGCAAGAACATGATGACTTCAGTTATGTTACAATTTTCGAAATTGAAGTTGTTGTCATAAAAACAATGGAGCAATTATCACCAACACCTCTAAAAATTTCAGCACTTTTACTAGGAACAAAAGTAGTGCTATCAGGCAATTTAAACTTTTTGTAGAGGTAGTAGAGACATTTCCAACACTTATTATCTTTTCACTAACAGTAGGGGGCGCATTAGCATGTGAGGCATCATTTGTTTCATTAGTAAAAATAGTGCAAACTCTAACAACACTATTTTGTTCAGCAATTTCAGCTTCTCTTTCTTCTCTCTCCCATCTTTCATGAAGTTCAGCAAGCATCCTAATGTTATTATCAATTTTAATTTGGATAGCATTGAGTGTTTTACTCTCTCTAATATCACTAGGAATAGCTTTTATTTTCAGCATTTCAACATCATGAGCAAGACTATCAACTTTAGCAGCAAGAGTATCAATTTTTCCTAGCTTTTCCTCAACAGTTTTATTAAAAGTAGTTTGTGTGCTAATAAAATCCTTAAGCATGACTTCAAGATCAGAGGGCACACTTCTATTGTTACTGTAGGAATTGCCATAAGAATTACCATAAGAGTTGCTACCATTAGCAGGATATGGCCTATAATTGTTGCTACCAAAATTATTCCTATAGCATTGTTGTTGAAGTTGTTATTTTTAATGAAGTTTACATCAACATTTTTCTCATCATGAGCAACCAAAGAAGCAAGAGGAATATTATTTGGATCCACAACACCATGTCCATTCGAAAGCATAGTCATAATAGCATCAACTTTATCACTCAAGGAGGAAATTTCCTCAACAGAATTTACCTTCTTACCAGTTGGAGCCCTTTCAGTGTGCCATTCAGAATAATTTACCATCATATCATCAAGAAGCTTTGTAGCAGCACCCAAGTGATGGACATAAAGGTCCCTCCAGCAGCCGAGTCCAATAAATTCCTTGAAGAAAAATTTAGTCCTGCATAAAAGGTTTGGATGATCATCCAAGTAGTCAGTCCATGAGTGGGGCAATTTTTAACCAAAGACTTCATTCTTTCCCAAGCTTGGGCAACATGCTCATTATCAAGTTGCCTAAAGTTCATAATACCACTTCTTAAAGAGATAATTTTAGCAGGAGGATAATATTTTCCAATGAAAGCATCTTTGCATTTAGTCCAGGAATCAATACTATTTCTAGGCAAAGATAGCAACCAATCTTTAGCTCTTCCTCTTAAGAGAAAGGAAACAATTTCAGCTTAATAATATCACTCTCTACCTCCTTATACTTTTGCATATCACAAAGTTCAACAAAGTTGTTTAAGTGGGCAGCAGCATCATCAGTACTAACACCAGAAAATTGCTCTTTCATAACCAGATTTAACAGTGCAGGCTTAATCTCATAAAATTCTGCTTTAGAAGCAGGTGGAGCAATGGGTGTACAGATAAAATCATTGTTGTTTGTGCTAGTAAAGTCACACAACTTAGTATTTTCAGGATTACTCATTTTAGCAAGACTAAAACAAGCAGCAGGGCAACTCGAAATTAAAAACTAGATGCAGGAATTTAATTTTTTTGGGTTTTTGATTTTTAACAGCAAGCAAAACAAAACTAAAACAAGACAAAAAACAAAGTAAAGAGATTGGAACTGAGAGACTCCCCTTTCCAATAGCCTCCAAGTCCCCGGCAACGGCGCCAGAAAACAGCTGGTGCCTGGTTGACGGGAGAGTATTTGAGGATGATGATGATGGTGATGATGAGTACTTCCCCGGCAACGGCGCCAGAAAACAGCTTGATGGCTACGTGTTGGTGAACCCCAAGAGGAAGGTTATGATGTAGACAGCAGAAGTTTTCCCTTGAGAAATCTACCCAAGGTTATCAATCCAGTAGGACTTGACGATCTATCGGAAGGTTGTTGATGTTGACTCCCCCTGGCGCTAGGGAGCTTGCACCAACGTGGAATCTGCACAGACACAAACCAGAACTTTGCCCAACACGAAACAGAGAGGTTGTCAATCTCTCCGGTCTTGCAGAAACAAAGAGTTAAACGTATGGTGTGGAAAACAGCAGGAAAAACAGCAAGTAACAGGAAACAGATGATTGCAGCAGGTTGTGTAAACAGTATGAGGAAATTGGACCAGGGTCCACAGTTCACTAGTGGTGTCTCTCTCAGAACAGATAACTAGCATGTTGGGTAAACAAATTACAGCTGGGCAATTGACAAATAGAGAGGGCATAACAATGCAATACATGCCAAGATGTCTACTATGAAATCTAGTTGGGCATTACAACAAAGTACATAGACCGTTATTCCAACCGCATCTATGCCTAAATAATCCACCTTCAAGGCAGCATCCGCATCCTATTCAGTATTAAGTTGCTAACAACAGATTATTGCATGAAGTAAAGTGTGTAATGTAATCAATACAAGTGCCCTTGGACACTGCACCAATGTTTTATCCCTAGTAGCAACAGCACATCTACCATCTTAGACCTTTCTGTCACTGATCCAGATATCTAGAGACTGAACCCACTATCGAGCATAAATACCCCCTCTTGGAGTCACAAGCATCTACTTGGCCAAAGCATCTACTAGCAACGGAGAGCATGCAAGATCAAGAGCACATAGATAAACAACTTGAATAAACATGGTATCAATATTCATCGGATCCCAGCAAACACAACATCTAGCATTACAATAAGATGATCTTGATCATGTTAGGCAGCTCACAAGATCTAAACATGGAGGCACAAGGTAGAGAGACAACCATCTAGCTACTGCTATGGACCCGTAGTCCAGGGTGGACTACTCACGCATCACTCCGGAGGCAGGCATGGTGATGTAGAGCCCTCCGGTGATGATCTCCCCTCCGGCAGGGTGCCGGGAAGAGCTTCAGAACTCCTCCGATCTGAGATTGACGATGACGGCCGCGACGGAACTTTTCGTGGAATATGATCGACCGTAATAGGGTTTTCGCGTCGCGGAGAATATATAGGCGAAGAGGCGGCGTCGGTGGCCGAGGGGGCCACCACGCCATAGGGGGGCGCGGGCCCACCCTGGGCCGCGCCCTAGTGTGGCGTGGCCCCCTGGTGGGTCTGCTCCGACTCCCCTTTGGACTCCGTGATCTCCTCGTGATATTATTGACGATGTCTTTTGTTTCGTCCAATTCCGAGAATATTTCCTTAATAGATTTTCTGAAACCAAAAACAGCAGAAAACAGGGAACTGGCACTGTGGCATCTTGTTAATAGGTTAGTCCCAGAAAATGCATAAAAATGATATGAAGTGTAACCAAAACATGTAGCAATTGATATAATAACAGCATGGAACATCAAAAATTATAGATACGTTTGAGACGTATC
The DNA here is from genome assembly GCA_947311845.1 of Poa pratensis. NCBI lineage: Eukaryota > Viridiplantae > Streptophyta > Magnoliopsida > Poales > Poaceae > Poa > Poa pratensis. Next base: position 20,597,419 of record CAMZMU010000072.1, on the reverse strand, counting down.
AAACACACAACGCAAGGGTACGGGCCACATGAGCAAAGATCCGATGTGATTCAGATGTGCCGGACATTGAAGAAAGCTATAACGATAAAAGGCGGTACAATGAATATGCTTGAATTGCACAAAATTCTAAGAAGCCAATGTACTCAAAGTGTAAGCCGCACTGCACAAAGTTGGCTACTGTGTTGGAACTTTTGCATATGAAGGAAAATCATGGGTGGTCACTCTGTTAATTTTCCTACACGACTTTCTTTTGAAAGGAAACCACATGTCACAAAGTATGTACAAATCTAAGCGGGTTGTGTATCCGTTGGGAATCGTGTCGTAAATATTGCACCATGGTGATGCTCATAGCAAATTGTCTGAATACCTGGTGTGCAAAGCTTCTAGATTGAGAATTCTGAAGGATAAGGAAATAGCTAAGGACAACGAGGATGACATGGATATTGAGCCAAGCAAGAAGAAGAAACATTTGGAGAGGATGGACATTCCTTAATTTTTTTGTTGGTACAATCTTATTAATTCTAATCTCAAAGCGTTTATACACAAATGCGGAGGAGATAAAACTGATGTGTTTGCATGCATATAATGACAGTAAGAATGACATGGTATATGTCTATCTTTTGTCACAATAAAATCTATGTTTGACCTTTAAAAGTTTTCTTTGTTAAGTGTTGTGTGCATAACTCTTTTGTTACTCTATCCGTCCATAAAAAGATGTCTCAACCTAGTCCAAATTTGCATGTATCTAGATGTGGTTTAGTGTGTAGATACATGTAAATTTGAACTAGTTTGAGACATCCTTTTGTGGACGGATGGAGTAATATATTCTTATGACCATTGAGTTAATAAGATTTTGTTCCAAAAAACATAATAAAGAGCAGGATTAACATGTTACTGGCTTGAAGCCCATCGCGAGTAGAGGCAATGTTTTGCATTCACGCGTTACAAACACCTAAAAATAGAATTTTATTCTTGAGATGGATAAGATCGGCTTGTTGAGCAAAAACGAACTGATTGCGTGACCAGCTACCTTTTCTCTTTGATATGGAGGTTGAAACCCCCGACTTGTATCAAAATGATGCACACAATTTTTTTTATTACATTATCCATCAAATGTATAAATATATCGATTCCTAACAACAACTGTTGCAAGACTTATAAGTTTGATGAATGGGTTGGCCATAATCAGAGGCGTTTGCTCTAACCTTACATTTACGCACATCATATAAATTTGGAGGCCTCAACAAGCCGTCCAACGCCGAGCCCAGAGCAGAAAACGATCCACTGCATGCACCATATGCGCACGCTACAGAAATCACCTCCACCATCATGCGCCAACTCAATTTCAAGACGGAGCAACGCAATGATCTTGTGAGGTCTGCCATCGACACAACCACGACGCCAGACAACGCCGTCGTTATGCGTGCGTCCATCATCACACGTCAATCACAGAACCCCTGCTGCAACACGCCGCCGAGACTAGGGCTGCAATGACATAAGAGACGAACGTCTGTGTCCTACATCGTTCCTACGAAACTCTACACTTGATAAAGAAGAAGCAATAGCAAAATCGCTGAAACCTTTGGAAGTCTGGACAACGGAGAGTTCATAATAGAGCAGCCTCGAGCGTGTATGCGTCGCAGTCTGGCCCACGTGAAACGCGTACAATCAGCAACTTGGAGTTGGAAAAACGCCGCGGTGACGGTGACGCACTGACGCGGAAGCTGGGTTCGTGCATTGCGCGCCCAATAATTCCAGATACGACACTCACGCCGCTCGCAGTCACTATCCGGTCTCCCATCGTGCCAAACTACTTGCATGATCGATATCACGGCATCTAGATATTTTCTGAAGCAACTATGCCAGTATGCTGCGGATCTTATATATACTGTATAACCCAGGCAGGGCGAAGCGCAAAATACACCTATTGCACACTCTGCTTCCAGTTCCAAGCGATCCCCTCCAGTCTACTCGCTCGTGTCGTTGGCCATGTCGTCGTCGTCGTTTTCATTGCCGTCGCAGCCGCCAGCACCAAACATGGTCGGCGGCTGGCTCTGCCAGATTTCCTCCAGGCTGCAGGGCGGCCGCGGCGAGCTGGTGGTGGCCGCGGAGGAGAAGGCCGCTGCAGCTCCGGCCGGGGGCTTGGATGGCTGGCCGGAAGCCGCGGCGACGTGCCGCGGCGGTGCGGACAAGGTGATGCCGGAGGCCACCGTCTGACCGGTTCGCGCCGAGCTGATGATCCACCCTCGGCTTATCTCTGCTAGATGCATGGCGTGCTCGGTTTTTATTATTTTGTGCATATGGCTCGTCTTGCCTGTTTTTTTTCCAGTTTACTGTTCCCTCCTTTGCGATCTACTCTTGCATCTTTGAATTCTCGATGGCGAATAAAATCGACAAGCAGGTACTAGGGTCGATGAGATTTCAAATAAAGCGCTTGTCGTGTCACAGCTTGTCTGTCCGCCCGCTTGAACATTTCGGTTGACAGAATTATGTATACCACCATGAGGAAGAGCAACTACAAAAATGGACGGACTGCATGCAACGAGGCTTCAGAAAACAAGAAATCTGGAAAATCCCGATGATGAGCTTTCCTTCATGTGTACCTTTTCTTTTTGTTAAATCCCGATGATGACTTTGGATCTCCACACGAGACTCAGATGAGTTTATCATCGTAACCTGGGACTGAACTTTTTTTTTTTCTGCGCATACAAAGCCTTCATCGTGATCAATCGATGGCCTTCATGCCCTTTAATTCACCATGGCACAAATTCGACACAAGGCCCAAAATAGGCCCATTTCTGATTGGACCTAAGAGACGGAATAAAACAACCCAAGATTTAGTTCAAAATGGCGACCAAGGTCATTGTCGGCAGACAGGAAAATCGAAGCAACTTTTTTTTTTGCGAAACACAGTACAACGCAAGCGCTCATATACACGCGCACACACTCACCCCTATGAACGCACGCACGCACACCCTACCCCTATGAGCACCTCCGAGAGACTGAGTCGGCGGGTCGAGTCTTGAGATTGACGAAGTCACCACGGGCGCCTCGCTGTCGACGGGAACGTCGCCTCCCACTGAAGAATATTCCGCCTTAAATGAGAAACACCAGCGTCAAACCTGGGGTTTGAACTCTGGTGGGCTAGGGGTACAACCACCCAACTAACCATCTTGCCACAGGCAAGTTCTCGAAAATCGAAGCAACTAAGCAAGGCAGTTCTCATACTAATACTACTCACCTTGTAGTTGGGTGGATGCCCCCCTCTAGGTTTGGAATTAAAACTCGAAACTCATGAGCTAAACGAGTAGCTCGTGACTCGGCCCGGCTCGGCTCGAACTCGGTGTATCACGAGCCAAAACAAGTTTCATTTCTGAACGACCAAGCTACTCGTGAGTAGCTCGCGAGTAGCTCGATAACTTGTTTAAGACATTCTAAGTGCTCAGACATGCGCGTATACGAAAAAACAAGTAATTTTCCTACTAATTTTGAAATACAACAATCATGATCTTTCTACAATGTAGATCAATGCTGAAATGTAAAACCTGTATACCATTATCGGTGCAAAAAATATTAACAGTTTGACACTAATATATCAGAATTTTCATATTTTTTATTTAAGCGAGTTAAACGAGCTACTCGTGAGTTTACCGAGTCGAGCCAAGTTTCATTTCTGAACTCGTTTGTTGAACGAGTCGAGCAAGCTCGACTCGTCAGTTAAGCGAGTTCAAGCGAGTCAAGCCGAGCTCGCTCGGCTCGGCTCGAATTCCAGGCCCCTCCCCCCCCCCCCCCCCCATTTTGTTATGATAGTAACTCATCTTGTAGTTGCACTAGTAGGAAAACCCAATTCTATGAAAGCTTATTCTGTGGCGCACCTTATAGCCGTGCGCGCACCAGCCATAGTGCGCCACAGAATAGCCTTATTCTGTGGCGCACGGCTATAAGGTGCGCCACAGAATAAGCGCGGGCCCCACACCAACGAACGGGTCTGCCACTTTTGACCTTATTCTGTGGCGCACTGGGTCAGGTGCGCCACAGAATAGGTTTATTCTGTGGCGCACCTGCATGCATGCGCCACAGAATAAGGTGCTCTGGCCCCACAAATAATTGGGGGGAACTATTCTGTGGCGCACCTGACCCAGTGCGCCACAGAATTAGAGTATTCTGTGGCGCACCAGTTAGGGGTGCGCCACAGAATAAATGTACCAGATATTTTATAAGGCCATCTCCACCCACTTTCCCCTACCCATTTCTCATTTCCTCTTCTTCCTCCTCTCCTCCCAACTCGTGGTGCTCCTCCTTCCCATCCATTTTTGACCATATATTTCTCCTTTTTTTTTAGTTAAACTTATTTTGGTTGATAGACTCCTCCATACATAGTCTCCTTTCTCCCATCTTCTATTTTGGATCAAATCTACAAGGTGAGAAAGGTTATTGTGCTTTGACCATCTTGTTGGAAATGTTTGGAGGTACCTTGAGAGACCCTTGAGATTGCCGGAACATCGATTAACTTCCGTTCCGGCAACTTCGGGTACTCCATATGTCCCTTTTTTAGCAAAGGTCATGCCGGATTTTTTCGTGAAATTTGGCATGACTTTGTTAAAAATAGGACATGTGAGGTATTAATTGTGCTTGTGCTTCCGACCATCGTGTCGTTGAGATGCCGGACTTAGATGTGTTGTGTGTGTTTGTGTGTGCATGCATGTTGCGGCTCTAATTAAGTTATGTACTCTCGTTTCTTCTCTATGTATAGCGCGTAGTCAACCATGGTCATAATGATGAGCTCCAGTCAAATCAGAACATACAAGGACCAAGCGAAGGCGGACATGATTCGGTCCAACGGGAGGCAGATAAGATGTCCGTGTCGAAAATGCAAACATGAGAGGTGGATACACCCTGATTCTGGATTATTGGAGGAGCACCTGCTCAGGCACGGTTTCATGCCGGAACAAGCCAAACAAGATCATCGTCATGACGAAGGAGATGCCCGCGGCGGACAAGATGATCATGACGAAGGAGATGCCCGCGGCGGACAAGATGATGACGAAGGAGATGCCGGTGACGGACAAGATCATCATGATGACGAAGGAGATGCCGGCGGACATGATCATCATGACGAAGGAGACGAGCATACCCCGCTAAGTTTGGGCTTGCATGATGCACTACATGATGCCGTTCGAAAGGCAGAACGGTGTCATCAAAGGATTCGTTCGCAACAGGGCCCGTCCAGACGCAAGCATGGCCAAGGGCTTTCTGACCAAAGAGTGCATCACCTTCTGCCAGAGTTATCTAAGCACCGAGAACGAGGATGTTGGTCTGGCCACCAGGCCGCACGTCGGCAGGCTCGCTGGTTTTGGTCACCGTGAGGGCTACCGCTCACTCCCTGTATTGATTGATGGTCGACACGTCGACTTCGATAGGGCTCACCGGGTCGCGCTACAACACTTAGAATTGATCGAACCTTGGGTGGAAGAGCACAGAAGCATAATCGAGAAGAACTACATCGACCTGGGCCGGCCGAGGAAGAACGGAGACGTAACCAGAGAGCACAACTCCAGCTTCACGCGTTGGTTCAGGGAAAAACAACTGTCCGAATCACGGGTCAGAAAGCCAAGTACGGAAGATGAAAAACTCATATTCTCCATATCACAGGGCCCCGCGCAGAACGTGAAGACCTATCAGACGTACGACATCAATGCTTACAGATTCTGCACCGAGGAAAAGGACAGGAGTAGCGAATATCAAAACTCAGGAGTAACTATGCTATCCTACGCCGATGACGAGGCTACCGTCAAACAAAGATACTTCGGAAGGATAGAGGAGATATGGGATCTCAACTACTGTGGAGAGTCGGTGCCAATGTTCCGTGTGAGATGGGCCAAGAACGTCGAAAAAGAAGGCCGGTATTTCACCACCATGGTTATACCCGAAGCCAACTCGAAGAAAGCCTCCGCGAAAAATGAGCCATGGGTACTCGCTAGCCAAGTCGATCAATGCTTCTTCATTACCGACCCGTCAAAGCCTAACCGTGTTGTCGTGAGGAGGGGCAAGAGGAGCATCATCGGAATGGAAGGAGACGCCAATGAGGAGGACCTGGACGGCGATCCGAAGATCGAGGAGGAATTCGACAACTACTTCGACATGCCTACTACTAATTCTAAAGAAAAAAGGAAGACCTCCCTACCTACCAAAGGTTGTCCGTTCACGCGAAGAAGTCTCAAGGTGACCGGCCTAAGCTATTCAACCGCCAAGAAGGGAAAGAAGAAATGCTAGTTTGGGGCCGGCCGGGACGAAGATCGAAAACTTTTTTGTGTATTATATATAATTTGTTTTGTATGAGAGACAAGCATATGGTCTATGTAATTTGATATATATGGCACAGTTTCAATATTTGTATTAACTGTTTTTTTATTAACATGTGTGTAAAAACAGAAAATTTAAATAAAAAACCAACTATTAACTGTTTTTTTATTAACATGTGTGTAAAAACAGAAAATTTAAATAAAAAAACCAACTATTCTGTGGCGCACCCCTTCTCGGGTGCGCCACAGAATAAGCTATTTCTGTGGCGCACCGAGCCAGGGTGCGCCACAGAAAGGTGAGAATTCTGTGGCGCACCGCAGAGAGGGTGCGCCACAGAAATATGTCGCCCACACTTACATGTGGGCCAGGGTGCGCCGCGGCCTCCACACTCGCGTTCGAAAACAACTCCCCCCACACACTCGCGCGCGCTCCGGCCGGCCGTTCTCGCCGTCCTCGCCGTCGCCGTCGACGCGCGCTCCGGCCGCCCTCGCCGTCCTCGCCGTCGACGTCACCCTCGACGTCCTCGCCGCCTCCCTCCCCCCTCGCCGTCTCTCCGTCGCGCGGTGCCGGCCGCAGGACGCCGCCGTGCAGGACCTCGACGCCGCCGGCTGCAGGACCTCCACGACACGTTGGCTGCAGGACCTCGACGCCGGCTGCCCCTCCACGACATCGCCGCCCTCTCCCCTCCCTCCCCTCCCCGAGGTGCTTCCCCTTTCCCCCTCCTCCCTCCCCTACCGAACTCCTGCAGCCAAGGTGTTTGTAAAAATTCCAAAGAGAAATTTTAGTTCCTGTTTTTGATTCTGTTGTTGATTGCTAGTAGCCTTGCTGCGAATTGCTTTTAGTGCTGGTTGATGTTAGTTGAGATGAAAAAATTGAGATGAAAAAATTGTTAGTGCATATGCAGTAGCAAATTTGCTAAGTGTTAAATAGGTTAGTGCTAGCTAGGTTAGTTTAGTTGCTGTTAGGTTAGTTGCTTGTTGTGACAGGGAGCTCAGATCCTTGTTTGTTTGATGTTTTGCTTAAGGGAACTCTCTGGATAGAATTGTTAGTGAAACTAGTGTTTCTGCCACTTTTAGGATTAAGTTGGGATTAAGTTAATTAGTTGCTGCCCACTTTGTGTTAGTTGCTGCTAAGTATTTGTGTTGCTGCCCACTTTGTGTTAGTTGCTGCTTAAGTCGACCATCCTTCATTGGATAGCATTTTGGGTTAGGGTTGATGCTGCATTTTGATTATTTCACTAATGGTCACTGGTTTGATTAGCTCCCAAAACCATCATGGATAATTGAGCAAACTATTTCAAATCCTTTCAAACTTGATTTGATAAGGAAGATGAGATGGAGTAGATGAGATCTATAAAGGTGCATTTCCCAAATTTTCAAGATTTAATCAAATGGGAAAGGCCTAGAAATGCTATCTGTTAACATGAGTGAAGATAGGTTTTACTTGACAGTTTTGGAGTTAGAGAATTTTTACTATCCAGAACAAATTCTCATGTGTTCTCCAACTTCTATATAGGCTATGTGGTGGAGTTAGAGAATTTTTACTTGACAGTTTTGGAGTTAGAAATGCTATCTGTTAACAGCTCACATGCTACTCTTTGATTGCAGGAAAGCGAAGAGAGATACACAGCCATTGTGCAACCGTGCCAGTGGTGGCCACCTTTTCCAGAAAAGGTAGCTGAGATGGTTCTGTGGTGGTGGTCTTCTGGCCACCACATTAATTCTTGTGGTGGTTTTTGGTGGTTGTTTTGTGGTTGTGGTGGTTCTGTGGTGGTTGTGAGATGGTGGTGGTGGTGGTCTTCTGGCCACCACATTCTTGTGGATGAAATGTTTGCAGGTACCCCGAGAGGCCCTTGAGATTGCCGGAACGTCGATTAACTTCCGTTCCGGCAATTTCGGGTACTCCATATGTCCCTTTTTTAGCAAAGGTCATGCCGGATTTTTTCGTGAAATTTGGCATGACTTTGCTAAAAATAGGACATATGGGGTATTGTGCTTGTGCTCCGACCATCGTGTCGTTGAGATGCCGGCCGGAGGTGCCGGCCGTAGATGTGTTTTTTTGTTGTTGGAAATGCTTGCAGGTACCCCGAGAGGCCCTTGAGATTGCCGGAACGTCGATTAACTTCCGTTCCGGCAATTTCGGGTACTCCATATGTCCCTTTTTTAGCAAAGGTCATGCCGGATTTTTTCGTGAAATTTGGCATGACTTTGCTAAAAATAGGACATATGGGGTATTGCGACTAGTGCATGGGCCGGGGTATCTTAGTACTTAGTTAGGTGATTTTTTTTCTCTTATATTTGTCATACTAACTTTTTGCCTCTTTTTAATGCAGTGCAAACATGGCCGACAATGACGAGGCTGGGGTTTCTGGAACAAGGGGCGAGGAACCGATGGAGCAAAATATTATGATTCCGAGTTTCATCTCAGCGGCGGTGACAAATACGCTCACGTCGCTCTTTACAACCATATGTGAGTCTGTCAGGGATTGGACTGAAGGAGGGAAAAAAGGGCCTGCCCCAGTGATCAGCTTCGGCTCCAGACAGTACCCAATACTGCCTCCGGAAGATACACCAGATACAGCAGAGAAGAAGAAGAAGCACAGGAAGAGGAGTAAGCCAGCTCCGAAGACGAAACTTAGCACACCGGGGTATGTCCGGAGTGACCCCATGATACCACCCCGTGCGGGTGACTTGTCGTCCCGGTTGCATGAAGCTGGTCAACCGATACTGCCTTCGGAGCTGCTCCACCTCGCAGATGGATGCATGGCCCCTTTGCAACTTGCTATCTTGAAGCTAGAGGACAACCTTCTTAAAGACGAGAATCCGAACTACCCGGTGTTCACTGTCAAGGTGCCAAGGGACTTGGTTGACTTCGTTGATGAATCTCCAGCGGATCTGTTCTTCATATCGTGCGAGGACGTCTTCAACTTGTTTCACTTTAAACGGCTGGACTATAACTTGGTCCGCCTATACGCGCTCAGCCAGGCGATGATGATCAGGAGAGAACAAACCCCGTACGTCAAGGTAGTGGATCCCTACTACATGCGGGACAGCCAGCTGGAGGAAGGATCACCGACACGGGCTAAGGCCACGGAGTACCTCCAGAGAATCATGCTGAACATGAGCACGAAGACCAGCCTTCTTCTGCCTTTCTTTTTCAAGTAAGTCCGCATCTAGTCGCCGCTGTCGTATCTTATGCTTTCTTATAGATTTCTTCTGTTGTGTTGATCCTTTCCAATATTCCGTTTCAATTGTGTTGAGCAGTGACAAGTACTCAGTACTCATCGCCGTGCACCCGAAGTGGTCAATTGCCACATATTTAGACTCAGGGACTACGCCGAAAGACTACACTAGAATTAAGGGTGTTCTCGATGAGGCTCTCGAGGGCTACGCCAAAAACGGAGGTTCCTTCGAGAAGAAAGCGAAACGTATAATTGACAACACACACAAGTTTTACCATGGGACGGGGTTTCATTGCATCAAGCAAAAGTCTGGCAACGTGGATGCCTTCTACGTCCTCTTACACATGAAATCGTATGTCCGGGATGCAGTGATAACGAATTTGCCATATCGTCTCCAAGAATGGGCCAAATATGATGAGGATCTCACTGATGATGACCTTAGAGCAGACTTCCATCGCATCCAGTTACAGTTATCGAAAATCATCCTGGAAGATGTCAAGACAGCAGGGGGGTCCTTACACAACGCCAGAGGTAGAAACCTTGCTTCTTTCTTTTCTATATTAGATGAATAAATCATACTCTAGTTATATCATGCATTAATCAAATATATATCCCAACCGATTTTCAGCGTTGTCTAAGTGGGAGATCGAAGAACGCCTAGATAAGCAGAATGACAGGAGGACGTGGATGACGAAAGACGGCATTTATCCGTTTCCGGAGCGGATCAGGAAGAAGGATCCATCATACGGGTTTTTCTCTATTTGATCTTTTTGTGGTAAGTTGATATAAAATATGAGGCATGATTTTTGTAAGTTGATACCAGTTAAGTATGAGGCATGATTGTTAGTTGACCTTAGCTAATTCATTTCTAGAATGCCGATGATTAAAATGTTGTGACACTATGTGACGCAGAGATGGCGTCAGTGAAACTTGTGATATGCAGGAATACAAACTCAAGGGCCTCTCGGCAAACCGTTCCCGGCGCCGCTCCGCTCGTAGCGCTCGCGAAGAAGGCTACATGAGATCGTCGTGTTCCCGCTATTGCTCACCGTCAACGCCGAGATGTAATCTATTCGATCCTAGTGTAGGCGGTGAACACTTCATTTTGTAACGTGGGCAACGATTCGATGAACTTTTGTATATCTCAACAATTGTGTAAAACTTCCGCACTTTTGTATCAACTTGTGATGACATATATTAGTAATGTGTTTGTTTTGATATATCTGTGAAAATATATCTCTGTTTCTGTTATATCTGTGTAAATATGAAATATACATGTATTCTGGTATTATACTGGTATTTGTATGAATATACGGGTACAGTACTGCGCAGTAATTCTGTGGCGCACCCATGACTATTCTGTGGCGCACCCTATTCTGTGGCGCATGGTTACAAGGGTGCGCCACAGAATAGTTATTCTGTGGCGCACCAGTCGCGGTGCGCCACAGAATAGCCACTATTCTGTGGCGCATGGGTGGTGCGCCACAGAATAGCTTATTTAGTGGCGACTATTCTGTGGCGCACCACCCATGCGCCACAGAATAGCAAAATGGTGCGCCACAGAAAAGCTTTTCTGTACTAGTGTTGGGTGGATGACCCCCTGATTTTGTTGTTTAATCAAGTGTAAACTATGTAGCCATTTTCGCAAATCAATAAAGAATCTCGGCGGCGCGGCTCCGATCCTGGGCGTCCTGGCTGTGTGGTACTATGGTGGAGTTCACAACGCTCGCTAGCAGATCCAGGCGGTCCATGGTGTTGTGTCGGAGGTGCTCTGCCGCCGTGGGCGCCTTGGATGCAAGTGCGCTCCGGTCGTAGATCGTGGTGTGCCACCAGACCGGGTTCCTCAATCCGATGGGCTTTGCTCAGCTTTGCCAGCATCGAGATCTCTTATGACGGTCGGTTCGATGTATATGATGCTGGATGGGTGTTTGTGGAGCTGATCCGGGTGAAAACCCTGTTTTGGCCGATGGCCGAAGCCAATAATAGCGACGTTGTCGGTGTGGCCTCCTTCTTAAAAGCATCACCGAGATGAAGCTCACGCCTTCCTCCCCTCCCTCCGGGGGAACACTTGATATGCTATCAGATGATGGTTGCGCTAATGTGTCGTATCCCCCTAGGGGGGAATCATTTTTTAAGTTGTGCATTGGCCTGACGGACCCGTGGATGGTTTTGTGGCAGAGCCGTGTTGTATATATTGCATCGACGACGACAAGTCTCGGTGGCATGGCACAACGGGGTCTTGGCGACGGACGCATGATGGTGAACACACACAAGGCGGTAGCGCTATCTGTCGCCATGGCGGCATCAACGACAAGCTTGGCAAAGGTATTGCCTTCGATCTATACGGAGGAGATGGGTTCAGAAAAGATGGCGCCTTCGACAAGCTAGGTGGTGGTGGTGGTGGTGGGGGGGGGGGGCTTAGTCACCTTTTTTTGGCAGCTACGGATTGTATGATTGTTGTGGAGCTTTTGCCAATCTTTGTTGAATAAATGAAATAAAGCAGGCTGTATCATCTCTTCGATGCAGAGACTAGGGTAATACTCCATTTCAAAAAAATAAAGCATGTCATGATATGTTTCCATAAAATAAAGCAAGGCAATTCTAGCGGGCATGCACTACAAGGAAACAGCTGATCACCGGCGTGACGTTTTTGGGATCACCGGCGAGAAACGCCCACGCTGGTAACTTCACGCCAGTGCTATTTGAGATCACCTGCGAGTGCGCGGCCACGCCGGTGATTATTTGGGATCACCGGCGAGTCTGAGGCCACGCCGGTGACGCGTCGTATTACTGGCGAGGGAAGCCACGCCAGTGATTATATTTCGGAAAATTAAAAAAAGCTGTTATTTTATTTAATAGACGACAATTACCAGGAAAGTTCATAGATACAGAAAAATTAATAGAAATAGTACTGGCAGTAGCTGCTGCACTCAACAAGTTCTTACTGTTCATCTAGTTAACTTATTTCTAACTATCATAGCTACCTAGCTAGTCACTTAGGTTCTCGATCACCGGCTCAGGCATGAAGTCATGATCATCTCTAGGGTCATGATCCTCAGACTCGGAACTGTCGGAGTTGTTCGGGGGCCTATACATGAAATAGGTAGAGACGTCACCATGGTCGAGGAAGAGGGTGCACCTCTCACCAGGTTGCATGCCGTAGCGATCAACAAGTCATGTCCAACTAGGGCCACTAAAGTATGTTCGGCCCATCGTGTTTGTGCACAGAACTCTGAACCTCCGGGTGGGCACCGTCATCTGAACCAATTCAACCTCAAATGTCCTGAAGTCGGTGACAGCAACACCCACGTGCTCCAAGAAGTCATGTCTAGACTTGCACGGGATGTTCTGAGAAAAACAACAATCAGAAATTAGTGTTATTATAAGAGTAGGATAATGCAACAGTTTAATCAACAAAATAAGAGAACATTTCACAAAGAAACATGCATTAAAAAGTGCCTCATATGAAGAGTGCACACCATGATCTTCCAAGTGTCGGAACTAAAGGACCAAGAGAAATGTATAACCAATTTTGTTATACATGTCAGTAGGTCATTTAGACCAACACTCGAAATGATAATGCACAAGAGTCTAATCATTGGCAAATTATGGGAACAAGCACACACGATGTAAGAGTCTAATCCGAGTCATCGGTGTAATACAATACAAGTCTCATATATCATTGCCAAAATAAGGAAAAAAGAGTTCCTACAGGACCAGGTACTAATACAAGCACTCAATTTGTATATAGTACAAGGTATTGTAGGTACTCTTCTTTCCTTTAACATGACATCATTTAAATCATCGGCCTCTAACATCTACAATAAAATGGATAAAATATATGTTTAGCAAGAACAAGAAAATAGGCTCATGACATATCGATTTTAAACATACCATGCGAGTTTGAACATCCTCTGGAAAAAATACGCCAAACTTCCTATTCATGCACTCGGGATAGCCACAATCCTCACACTGATACATTTTGCTGCATATTATACATATACCAACATTAGGAGAGTACATTAAACATGAAGTAGTCTAAACATGAACTAGAATAGAATAAGTTGCATGTTATACATGATAAGTCTAAACAACAGTCAAAACATCAGTCTATATAGATAAGTCCAAACATCAGTCTACACAGATAAGTCTAAACAACAGTCGAAACATCAACATAAAACATCAGTCTAAAACATCGGTGTAACAAAGAACAACTCAAACAAGTGGACATGTCGCTCTATGGGTCGTCCCTGGACACCTGAGCCCAGAACATCGGATCTGCGGGGTCATCAGTATCCTCGCTCCCCCACGGCTGACCCGAAAGAGTGCGGAAAGGAGGTATGCCGTCTCGCCTATTCACCTCGACCCAGTGCCTAGGGTCGGTCTGGTGATAAGCATCGGGGTTCGGTGGCCCCAACACCTGCTGCTGCTCCTCCTCCTCCTCATCATCAGAAAACAAGAACTCCTCCTCCTGACGCTGCTGCTGCTCCTCCTCCTGGCGCTGCCGCACTCGCTGCTGCCGCTGCTGCTCAGAGTAAGACTCCCAGTCCTCCTACCACTCCGCGGCTCCTCCTGCCAGATCCCCTCCTGGCTGACGTCCTGGACAGAAGAACCGGCTCCGTAGGAAGGACTGGCGCTGAACTGCTGGTACGACAGCAGACCTGGCTCGTGCTACAGGAGATGCCTCACTAGCGGGTCATCGTGGGGTAATGCGCCGCGTCATGCGATCTACACCTGAGCCAACCGATGCTCCTTCTCCATGGTCGTGGTCACCTGTCTGATCCCTGGCGGCGCGAGCTCGTTTACATGGTGGCGATCCCAAGGGAAGTTGAGACCGTCGTCCTTCGTCTTATCCCCATACTCGTGGACAGCAAAGTAATCGTAGGCGCGTGCCGCCTCCTCCGCGGTGTCAAACTGGCCAGCCCAGTGCTTCCTCTTGTTAATATGGATCTGACATCCATAGACGTACAGATGAAGCCTCTCCCTATAATACGCCCTCACACCTTTATACTTAACCATTCCGTGGAAACTAAAAACATGTTAAAAAGATATTCATTAGAAAAAAACACAAAGAATCTAAAATAACTAGAAATCTAAAAATCTAACATAACTAATTATCTAAAACAACCAGAAATCATTTAAATGTAAGAATCTAAAATAACTAGAAATCCAACAATCTAACATAACTAATTATCTAAAACAACCAGAAATCATTTAAATGTAGCAATCTAACAAAACTAATAGAAATGTAACAATATAAATATGACACAACTAAATTATCTACAAATTAACTAGAAATCTAACAATCTAAAACAACTAAATCTAACAACCTAGATAGAACTATAACAATCTAACAATCTAGATAGAACTATAAAAATCTAACAATATAAATCTAAACTACACTAATTGAATCTAACTAAATTATCTAACAATATGAGATGTGACAATCTAAAACAACTAAATCTAACAATCTAACAATAAACTACACTAGCTAAATTATCTAGAATCTAAACTACACTATCTAAATTATATACAATCTAAACTACACTAACACTACATTAACATTAACACTCACCTTGGCGGAGACGGCGGCGTCAGTGCGGGCGAGGTCGACGGAGGCGGGGACGGCGGCGTCGGGCACGGGGCGGCATCGATGCGGGGAGGGAAAGGGAGGCGGCGGCGATGCGGGGAGGGAGAGGGAGGGCGCGCGGCGGTGATGCGGTTTTGGTAACCGTGCCAGCGAGAGGGTGAGGGAGAGAGAATGAGAAAGATAGAGAGAGGGGGAGAGGGAGAGAGAAATAGATAGGGATGCATTTTTATGTTGTCAGTATTTTTAGAGTAAATACACTTGATTTTGTAAAAGAAAATCGATCAGTTTACATTTTACATCTGTTACATTGGTGCATTTTAGTATTTTCACAAATGCACTTGATTTTGTAAAAGAAAATCGATCAGTTTACATTTTACATCTGTTACATTGGTGCATTTTAGTATTTTGACAAATGCACTTGATTTCGTAAAAGAAAATCGGTCAGTTTACATTTTACATCTGTTACATTGGTGCATTTTAGTATTTTGACAAATGCACTTGATTCGGTAAAAGAAAATCGATCAGTTTGCATTTTACATCTGTTACATTGGTGCATTTTAGTATTTTGACAAATGCACTTGATTTCGTAAAAGAAAATTGGTCCGTTTACATTTTACATCTGTTACATTGGTGCATTTTAGTATTTTGACAAATGCACTTGATTCGGTAAAAGAAAATCGATCAGTTTGCATTTTACATCTATCAGCTAGCTAAATAGACAGAAAATATGTTACATTTTAGTATTTTGACAAATGCACTTGATTTTGTCAGTTTACATTTTTCATCGATCAGGATGCCATGATATACATTTCCATTTAGCAATGTTCATTAAAAATGCAAAAACATTCCATGGTGACCTTTTTGTGAGACTTAGCATCCGCACGGTCATCACAAGGATCTAGAGAAAAGGAAACAGCTAGCTAAGCTATACCCAAACCCTAAACCCACTTGCCACCCGAGATACATGATTACCGGTGTGTCGTACAACTACACGCCAGTAATTCACTAAGGAATTACTGGCGTGTGTTTGTGAGGACACGCCGGTAATAGCTTTCCCCGGGACAAGTTTTTTGGGGCCACAAATCACCGGCGTGTACCTAAGATGCCCGCGCCGGTTATTCTTGGTTTTCACCGGCGTGGGAAATTTCCCTCGCCGGTGATTAGATGCGGAATTTGGTCCCAGCAGATCACCGGCGTGGGTTTTGGGTAGCCCGCCGGTGATTACAAGCCGACTATTAGGTGTTTCCTTGTAGTGATGGAACATTAAAGAGAAAGAAAAACAATAATCGGTGAAGCTGTAAAAGCTTGGACTCTCTCTAGGGTTACCGAACTTCCTTGACGTAGATGATTCGGCTCATGAAGATGTATAATAATCATTTGATTTCAGAATAGCTATCCAAGTTTTGAAATAGAAAATGATTAGCTAACTATAAATGCAGATATACTTGCATATATATATATTTATGAAGTGTTATGATAGACTCTTTATTCCAAAAAAAATTGTGCATTTCATTTCTTATTTTGTATAAAGACTTTTAAAGTTAATAAATGTCTTATTTTCTAATATTGGACTTATAAACCCGTTTAAAGTTCGGGCCACTACAAATTTTCAAAAGTGACTTATTTTTAGAAGTTAAGAAATGACTTAATCAATAAAAGTGCTCGCGTGTTGAAAATTTAGGGTGTTACAAGCTAACAATCTTCTCAATTTTATTTGCAATTTTATTTCCCATGATTCCACTTTCTTACAACTTTTGACATTTTTAACTAATGGCTCTAGATTTTTGAATAACAAGCTCCACTCATCGATTTCGTTAAAGAAACCATCCGTGTTTCTACAAACTTTTCTCAACAGGAAATAGAACAGAAGCCTAGAGTTTAAAGTTCCAACTCTACAAACTAATTATTATAGATCTCATGCATAACAAGTGCCAAAAAGGTTTAGGAGCATGTTGATGGGCTCACCACCGGGTGGCCTTAGGATTCGGGAAAGGCCCCACCAAGGCGTAATGGGGCCAAGCAAGTCAAGCATGCCGGATTGCTAAAGCGTGCCGGCTACCCAGGCAAGCCGGTTCCCGGAGGTCGCAAGAAAGAAGATAATACGCAAGACAAAACAGTATGGGCGCGGTGTACTACCGAGTCCTCCAAATCAGAAGTTGGCATCGGGCACAGTGTGCAGTACTCGGCAACCATACCGACGAGACATAAAGAGTAAATCCATGCCACTGACTATCGTGGCCAGCTTCGTGCGCAGTGGCGCGGTCCTGTACGTGGCATCACCTCCGGGTAGGGCGCTATGCTATAGACAGTGGCGGACCTAGGACCTTTTTTAAGCCCGGGCAAACAGTACATTTAAGGGCTTAAGAACGATATTTCGTAGTCTTGGCATATAGTAATACAGTACGAATACGTACGCCGTCCGGCCGGAAGCCCGGGCAGGTGCCAGGTAACAGGAGCGCTGCGTCCGCCACTGGCTATAGATGAGCAATCAGTGGGGCCTACCCGGCTCCTGCCTAGCCGCACAATAGTCGACCGTACGATGTAATCAGTCCACCAGCCTATATAAGGTGGGCTGGAAACACCAAGAGAGGGGTTGGCTTTTGTAGCACGAGAAGAACGCCACGCATTCAGCTCAAGGAGCGACCTTGCATTATGTGCTCATCCATACGAGTTCTTGCAGCAGTAGCGGTGTTACCAAAGTCGAGGGGCCCAAACCTGGGTACGCCTCAGTGTCCTGTGCTCGTATCCGATCCCGCCTACGTTCTCGCTCGCCCCATTTGGCCTCACCCACTAAGTCATCCCTGATGGCACTGCCGTGTAACAAACCACGCCAGAGCACAACATTCATTACATAGATTTCCAACAATCATGAAGTGATCTAGATCAAGTAGGTGCTGGCGGAGGCGTACTGTAAACACCATGAATGGGCTCCTGTAGTGACAAGACTGACAAACAAAAGTTAAGCATCCAAGGGGAGGACATAAATCAAACCTGCATGGTCGACAGAGAATATATGCCCGAAGACCATCAGCGTTTGCGCTTCAACCACCAAATGTCCAAAATAGACTTACGTACGATCGAGTACGATTTAAAGCGCATTTTGCTTGACGAGTCACTTTCACACGTGACACGTGCGAGTGGAAGCGGCTAACACGTAGTAGTAAGAGTCCTAATGCCGACGATCATCTCTCGGATTGCAGGTCAATTGTCTTATCAACTCATGTGAGCGCGGTATAGTACTAACTAACTGTTGCTACTAAGAAACTGCAGTTATTCCTGTCATGCCGCTGTTGTAGCTGCCAGCCAGTTCACAGCGATGGCCAGGTCGCCATTTCGCCGGAGAGCTAGCTAGCTCGGTGGCCGGTGGGTGAGGAGTGGTTAGAGTTGGCCGGAAAACATGAGACATACTATGTACAGTGACCCGTGCATGCAGCACACGTCGATCAATCGACGGACATATCCTTCTTCCTCAGACCTTTCTCCGGGATCCGCCGCTGTCGCCGTCGCCAATAATCCTTCCCGTCGCTTTCCTTGGCCGTGGTTGTTGAGACCTCGAGCCGGGCTCTAGAAGAAGCATGCGCAACAAGAGTGCCATTAATTACTCTTATGTTGCCTTGTCTTCACCTACACATGTGCAGCCTTGTTGGTATATATACCGACGGTGCATGTCTCCTTCTGCCATGGATCGTTGTAGCACTGCCCGCTGAGCTGAGCTGAGCTGAACTGAGCTGCTGCACTCTACACAGTGCAGTCGATCGGCAGCGAGCCAGCCGGTGCACCGGAAGAATCGGAGGTCGGGATGGAGGAAGACCTTCCTCCTGGGTTCCGGTTCCACCCAACGGACGAGGAGCTTATCACCTATTACCTCACCCGCAAGGTCTCCGACTTCGCCTTCTCCACCCGCGCCATCGCCGACGTCGACCTTAACAAGTGCGAGCCCTGGGATCTTCCAAGTAAGTACTCGTTGTTTCGAGCTCAGTTCCTCTTCGTACCATCTCAAAATGTTGAACAGCTTTGATTCCAGTTTGATGCAGCAGGGTAGGCATGCAATGCGCTAGATAATTGATCATCTCTAAAGAAAGCTGTGCTCGTTCCTGGAATATAGTAGAAGTTTGTCAATTCATTCTTGTGTAAACATTAAACCGAGATTAGTGCAACTTGCTTTTCAACAATCTTGTTTACTTCTGGTCTTCTAGGGACTAGTGGACTTTATGTCCTCGATTTTCTGGATTTGGTGAGACTTGCAACGCCTTGACCTTTTTCATTACATGCATATATACAGGCCGTCACTATATTATGTACGCATTGCCGCTCTAGACTAATAGAATTGTAGTTGTCAATGTCATACACCGGCCCATATGTGATACGGCGTACGTACATTGCTTGCACACTGATGGATGTAATTTCGCAGGCAAAGCTAGCATGGGCGAGAAAGAGTGGTACTTCTTCAGCATGCGCGACCGGAAATACCCTACCGGCATCCGCACGAACCGCGCCACCGAATCCGGCTACTGGAAGACTACCGGCAAGGACAAGGAGATCTTCCACGGCGGTAGGCTGGTCGGGATGAAGAAAACCCTAGTCTTCTACGGAGGTCGAGCTCCCAAGGGTGAGAAGACCAGCTGGGTCATGCACGAGTACAGGATCCAGAACAAGTTCCCATACAAACCAAATAAGGTTGGCGAACATGTACAACTTTAAGCCATGCTATTGCAGCTTGTTATGAAATGTTTTAGTTGGACCAAACATTTTCCTTTGAACAAGATTGCTACTGATATTGCTGTGGGTACTGATCATTTTTCTTTGTTCGAAAAGGAGGAATGGGTGGTCTGTAGGGTCTTCAAGAAGAGCCAGATTGTGAAGATGAGGCACCCACAAGACAGCCCCGACATGGACTCCCCATGCAACGACGTCAACGCCTCCCTCGGCGATCTCGGGGAGCTCGACGTGTCCTCTATGCTTGGGAGCTTTGCCCCGGCTGCGGCACACGCCTCCGGCGAGAACTTCGGGCACCGGGTCGACATGGGTGCCTACATCAACTGGCTGCAGGCGGCGGCAAACCAGAACGCGGCCGCCATGCTCCCCTGGGCGCCGGGCCTTCTCGGCACCGTCTTCGCGGCCAACCCTGCGATGCAGAAGACGCTCGCGCCGTTCGCCGGGTGCAGCCAGATGCCGCGAGACGTCAGTGATCATGCTTTGTTTGGGAACACGATGGCGAAGGTGGACATGGAGTGCGAGCAACAGCAGCCGCAGCTGGAAATGCATGACTCGACATGGAGAACCTTCTGATAAACTTATCAGCTCAATAACAAGGGAAAGTGATACTTATTACATAACAGGTACAAAATTATGCTCGATATAGATACATTTGTGTAGTTAAAATGGGACAACCCCCATGGGTCAAAATCGATTACCATTTAACTAGATAAGTTAATGTTCGTGGGTTCTGTTGATCTATGTCTCGTATATATGTACCAAACATTGTATCTTTGTCCATTTCTATACTACTATTAAAAGAGCAAACTTGTGTTGTTGGGATACTTTAAATCTGTACCGTTCATTATCCGATCAAACGGCTCAGATCGCTCCAATGTTTGACAACTCAACATTGTCCGATTTTTCCCGTTTTACCCTCCCACCAAATCACATAATACGACCAAATTGCCACAATACCTGTTCGTTATTATGTTTCTCCTCTAGGACGAGATGCAATGTGGATGAAGCCAATGGCTGGGCTCGCCGCGCTCCCGCTCCGCTCGCCGGAGGACGCGGCCGGTTGCCCTCGCCGGCTGACACGGACAGCTTCCATCGACTGCGGACGCGGACCGTTCCCCTCTTCGACGGCCACACCTAGCTCTCCTGGACAGCAACGACGTCCAATACCCCTCGCCGGCGTCCTCGCAGAGCTTCCCCAATGGAGGACGCGTCGTTCCCCCGTTGCCTCGAACCTTCGTTCGGCCCATGACGGAGTAGGAACATTGAGGCGACCACGCGCGCTTGGCTGAGCTGGAACAGCGACGGCAGACCCGGGCCGGCACGCCGGCGGAGCCATACGCCTACGGCAGAGCTGGCACGACGGCGGCCGCGTGCTCACCTAGGAGCAGGCGCCACGCACGCCCATGGCGAGCAGGTATGATGGCTGCGCTTGTGCAGATATGGCGAGAGGAGGTTGGGGCTGCTCTCTGCCATCTCGCGGCCGGACGCGGAGGTTGCTCACGACGGCGCTCGTAGGGAGGCAGTTCCTGGCGGCGCGACGTGTGGGAGGACGGGCCGGCCCCGTTGGACTCTTCCATCCGGTCCTCACCCCGACCCTATCCCTTCTCATCTTCTTCCTTCCAAGAGCGCGACAGGAAGGGAGAGACTCCAGCAGGGACGAGGTGGAGAGTGCAGAGAAGCTGTTTGAGACAATGACGGAGAAGAACGCATACACGCTCGCGAAGCTGACCAGGCCGGCATACGCCCCGTATGTAATGGCAGTCTGGCACTTCCTCTAGACCAGGCACCGCTGTCTCCGCGCTGCATGGGGACGCTGTCGCCGGGGCAGCAGCCTGGTATGTGACAGCTGCTAGGCTGCGAGGAGGAACGCAGTATGCCAACGTAAAACTACCGTCGTCAAGGGTCAGTCAAGAGTCAAGACATGCCGTGAGGACTGAGGACCTTGCCAGACCTTGTATGTTGATCTCTTCCCCTGTTTTTTTTATTCCATCGTCTGCTTGCGGTTCATATCATCTCCAGGAGTGCATTAGCAGCATAGCGGATTAAAATATAAAATCACAATTGGCCATTCTTTCACTTGATCATTTGCATGGTCCGTTTGTCAGATTGATGGATATGCCATTTAACATGTTAAGTTTCTCCACTTAGCTATCAATCTAATATCCATTCCAGACATAAAAGGTCTCTGTACATAATTATTTGCCTGTGCGAAATGATAGGTATAGGTTACTAGCTGAACCATTCGTCGCATTGCTATCTTATTCCTACTTGGTTAGGGTCTATCTTTATTCCGCAGTTGTAGATCTGCGGTTAATGCAGTGATTTATAGTTGTAGATCTCTTACTTTTGGAGATTCGATCTTGAGTACTATTGCAGTTTTAATCAACTTGTCATACTTATTTACTGAAGTGCAATAACATAGTGAGTATGTAACAAGTGGAATTCCGGACAAATTTTAGCCGAGGTAAATCCTTCTATCTGAATTGATCTTTTGAAATAGTGTCTTGCCTGAACCCTTTCAAAGCATCATTTTTTTAACACAAGCTGAATTTATGTTCTAAACCTATATTTCCACTCTTCCTTTCAGATGTGCTCTACTTCTGTTATGGGGAGCATCAGAAGAGGCAATCCAGGAACATGACATGCAAGGAAATCCAGGAATTCTGTTGCCAAGTGAAAATTTGATAAGCTGAGAACCCATGTTTCCTTGCGAGTTTTGATCATATGTTGGGACAATTATAGTTGTGAGCTTTCGGTTCACAGGTTATAAGTATCTGCATCATAGCAGCAAAGTTCAGACACCCATGTTTGGTTTTGCTTCCTGCTCTCAACCGTTGGTTTGCCTCAAATGTGTTACACTGTAGGCTATTTTTGTTAAGCATTCCTTTATAGTTCTTAATACATTTTTCTTTTGCTTAGAACGTTCTACTAAGCAATGATTCGGAGTAAGTCCATTCTTGCATATGATAATCGAAGTGAGAGTATTGTGATGTAGTCTATACTGGTACTAAAAAGGTCCATATTATATGGTTATGTATTATAGCAATACAATAATTGTTATTATGATCCTCAATTATCTTTTTTGTCGTTATTCAGGCTAAATGTTCTTAAAATTTCAGAAATTTTGTCACATCTCTTTCCAGTTATTTAAGTTTCTAAACGTGTTCTAATTTGATTTTGATTTTCCATTCAGAAAAAACCACCTCAAAGCTTTGTGAATCCATTAATTTATATTGAGTTTTCCGTGGAGGTGAGTTAGGAATGTTTTCTTGTTAAGCTGATCGATGCACTGATGGGGGCGTACCAAAATGTTTTTTTTCTTCATGAAATGCTAGAGAATTTGTTACATACAGGGGAATGTGCAGCCTATCGATCATTGAAAGCCAGCCTATTCTTGTTTCTTGCCAAAATTTTGGACCTTCTACATGATTTTTGTAATTATAATATTTAGTTAGAACTTTGATAAGGTAATTATCATATTTTAATGTCTTACTATATTTGAAAATTTATCAACACGTGCATTGCACGTGCAACGTTACTAGTGTTATGAAACGAAAGAACGAAGTGTCTTTTTTTCACCGAGAGTAACATGATCCCAGCACAAGTTTCGTCTCATTATGCATGGTTTATGCATGCACAACAGTTCATTTTTGTGAAAACAATTGTTTGGCCTATATGTTACGAACTGTTGACAACATGTTAAATTGTGGTCATGAACTGCTACGTATTGCGAATGATGTCTGTTCAGAATTGACAAGAATGAAGTTTAACAAAATAGTGGGGAAGTATGGCTGTCAAATGTACTCCCTCCTTTCCAAAATAGTTGACTTCCATTTGTACAAAAGTGGATGTATCTATACACGTAACATGTCTAGATACATTCACTTTTTGACAAATTGAAGTCATCTATTTTAGAGCGGAGGGAGTAGTAATGAAGAAACTAGGATTGTGACCGAGTTGTTTGCCGAACAAGCAGCGTGTGCTCACAATAGGACAAACACACACACTTGGCCCCAATGCTTTGGAGGAGGAAGAAGAATTCAAAAAAGAATAGGCTTAGACTACAAACAGTCCCAACTCCCAACTGAAGAAAAAAGGGAACAAATTGAAGATTGATTACAACAAATTCAAGAAGATTTGTTGAGATTATGAGCTAAACACTCTCAACCAAGATGTTGAGACATTAGAAAAGGCAAAGAAAGTGAGTTGTTATGCTTCTGCTTTGCATGTCATGTAATGAACTCGTATGGAATATACGTATATATAGAATCAACTGAATTGTCTTCATTGTTATATTAAAATATATTACAAGTTATGGAAAGTTCAGGCAAGGACCCACATATCATGTTTGAAGACACCACGAGTGTGTGTGGCGGCGGCGCGGGGGGGGGGGGGGGGGGGGGGGGGGGGGGTGTTGTGCCTTGTAAGAAACATTTTAACAAGTTTTTAACTATTGTTGTCATTGGGTTTTGTCGTACATGTGATGTATAACTACCTTTCATGCTAATTACTATTTTCTGAAATAATTGTAAATTGTTGAATGCAAACTACTATAGTTTTAACCCACTGTTTGTGCATGTGCAGATGTCCTCTGACGGTGAGGCGGTGAAGACAATTATGGAATCAAGAATATAAGGGTTTGCCACAATACTTAGCAAATGTCCATCAATTTTTCAACTCATCAACCATTGTAGTGAAATATTGTGAATGCTAAGTGATGAAGGAAAAAAACAAGAAATTTGGTATTAAGATGGTATGAATGGCTTTAGCAGACTATATACTGACACTCCATATTGGACATACACATTATTGTGAATGACGGAAGGACTACTCTTCAAACTTCATGACTTGCTTGTAGCGGACCTGCACTTAAAAATTGGCAAGATCCCTGTGTATAGTGCAAACCCTGGATCGATTCATTTGCACACACAGTCTAAGATGAATACCATGCAAATGCGTCAAATTTTATTAAATCGCATGATCCAGACTTACAATTTTCATTACAAATTGCATAGCTCAAGGCTAGCATTTTACAAAGTTCAGCACAGCGGAATAAAAGTAGCAGTGAGTCTCCATCATCTTCATGTGCCACAGGGGAAAAACATGTTGGTTGTAGACTCGAAACCTTATACGAAACCTCACTCATCGTCTGAACATCCTGCAACAGGAAAAATGTTGCAACAAGGTGGGTCAGAACCATATAAAATGGATCTGGCAAGTGACACTCTGTGGACACTTAGTGGAATAAATCTAATAACCTATATGCATATTTGGCTGGTGGAGTTCAAAGGCTAATTTGCAGAAAGCCAATTTTTTCTAACTCTTTGGAAAACACTTTTCTTCTTATCGAGACATCCATGGCATGAAAACCACTGTCTCATCTACCCTTGTTCACCCATCATAATTTTACTTGAGAAGTTGGAATGTTGGGATCCTCCGTTGACGTCCTTGATCAGCTGCTCAAAATTGTCCGTAACCGGGGAGACGGCTAAGTACTTAGTTTTGACACTCTCGAGAGGTTGTGCACGTTCACCACTTGACTCAATCAGCCCAAACTATCCTCTACACTCCATTAGTGATAAGGAAAAGGAGAAGATTGAGACGAGACCTTTGGGAAACAGCCCCCTGTTCCCCTGGGCAGACCCATACAAGACATTCATCCGCTGCGAACTGCCGGAATCAGGTTCCTAGAACTTACTTAGTCAAGGCAGAGCCATAGTACCAAGTGGCTGCACTGAAAGCAATCTTCAATTGGAGTAACTTCAAATCCCTTTGTCCCTGGGTGGCAATCCACAAGTGCACATACTCAGGTAAAACCATAGAAATGGCCCTGAGTAGCCACTCAACTTCGCCTCCTCTATCAAACCAATCCACCCAGGAGTTTCTTTAACTTAGTAGAATTTAGCTTTTTATAAAATAACCTTTTGCATAGCATCAATATTTCTACTAAGTTATTATATAGGTACCTAGACACATACAAATAGGGAAATTCTAAACATGTCTTGCATAGCAATACTAATAACACCTACGCATGCTTAAGGAAAATAAACTAAGTCATGCATAGACAAAAATACTTAGGAAATTTATGAATGTGCCACTTGCCTTAGCATTAGGAGGAGTAGGATCAACAGTTGATAAAATTTCCGGGTCTCTCCGAGAGGTCTAACAAATAAAACAAGCCACACATAAACATACAACAAAAATAGCAATACAATAAAATATGCTATGCATGAAATGCAATTAAAATCACAAGAAAATTATTACACTAACTTTTCTGGTTTATGAAAACATGCATGAAGTCAAAATGCAATTAAAACAATTTTTAATAAAACCACTAAACAAAACAATTCCCAAAAAGGGAATAAACACAAAATAAATACTACTGTTAAACAAAATAATATACAAAAATATGGGAGGGTCTCTCTGGACAGAGGCCATCTAAATAAAATTATTGCAATTGGATTCACTCAAAAATAATATTTATAACAAAAGATAATGCCAAAAATACTCAAATTAAGCCTCTGATTTTTAAATCAGTTTAAAAGTATCAAAAAATAATTCTAACAGTGGCTAACTATTCTACAGATCCTAAGATTTCCAAAAATATTTTATTTGCAAAAATTGGATTTGTGGATCTAAAGTTAAGTCAAATTTACTCAAACTCCTCATTTGAAATTTGAATAAATTTAAACTATCAAAATTTGAAAACTAACAGAGCCAAAAGATTCTACAAGTCCAGAGCTTTTCAAAAATATAAAGTTTGTTAAATTTGACCAAACCAGTAAAAAGTTGTGATAGTTCTAAGATACAGGTGCTTTTCTACAAAACGGCCAATTAAACAAATTCACAGAAATGCTAAATCCACGTGGATCTGATGTGGCGCTGACTGGATCTGACTGGAACGCTGACTGGATCTAATTAAGTGATTTGATCTGGATCGTCAGATCCAGATCTGACGGCTAAAAATTGCCTGTACCGATTCGATTAAAAGATCTAATCCTATGCGTTGAATTTTGATCGGACGGCTGTGGTCGTGTTGACCAAATCAGAGCGGCGCCTCCGACCGGAGATGCTCCGGTGACCTAACCCGTGGTGGCGCCATGGCCGGCATGCCGTGTTCCGATGAATAGAGGAGGACCGGGATGGGGGTTTCTTTACCAAGGGGTGCAGGACGTCGAGGAGAAGTTGATGGCGAGGTGGACTGCGTCGAGATGCTCCGGTGCTCCTCCAATTCCTCGCCGGAGTTGTCCACGGCGGCTCGAGCTTCGGGTTGATGATGGATGCGTTGATCTGAGGATGAAAGAAATGCCGGAGCATGTCAGGGAGGTGCGCAACAACAAAAGAGGAAGAATGGAAGGAAGAGGGGAACTCGGGGTGGCCGACGTTCACCGAAGCAGGAGCTCCTTGCCGGCGGCAGTGGCGGAAGGTCGAGCTCGATTACGAGCGGCCTGGGGGCGCTCGGGTTGTGGTTTCTGGGGCAAAAGCGAGAGGGGAGCGAGGTGTATAAAAAGAGGGGCTCGGCCGCGTCGATCTTCACTTTAATGGCCTGAATCAGAGGAGAGAAATCGCCGGTGTCTCCTTCCTTGGACGCGAGCATGATTTGGGGAGAACGTTGCCGCGTCGGTGATGACAGGTGGGGCCCACATGGCAGTGAGAGAGAGGGGGAGGTGGGCTGCTGGGCTACTGCTGGCTGAGTGCGCGGTAGATAGCAGCTGGGCCGGCTCGGGCTGGTGGCCTTTTCTATTTATTTCTTTGACTCTTTCTCTTTTTCTAAAATCTGAAAACTTTTATACTTTTAAAATAAACATCCAAATGGATTCAAATAAACTTTATCAAAATAAACTATTTGGTAACACTTTTGTAATCCAAAACTATAAATTTAAAATATTGCATAATTGCTTAATTGACACTTTATGTCAATTTTGAAATAGGGTTTTCATAAAATCATTTGTGGCTTATTAAAAACAAATAAAAATACCACAAATGTAGATATTTTAAAAATAGCTATTTTAAACTTATTTTCAAATAAATATAATCAAATCAAAACCAATTCTTAATATAAAACAAAAAAAGACCATAGCTGTCAAAATGTTATATGGAGCATAATATGCCCCTTTAATATATTTTCTCAAATATGTTTTCAAGTGGAACTAATATTCCAACTTTTGAAATTTCAAATGCAAACAAGACAAGAAAAAGATGAATGCATTCATGATTTAAATTTGCAAATCAAAATATATATAGTTTTCAAAAAGTTTTTGATTTTTCTGATTTTTCAAATTTTTGAAAATCTTGGAATGTTACATTGCTATTCAAATGGTATGAGATATATACTATACACAACAAATTCGATTAGGTTTGTTTCGTCAAAATAACAGCTCCCTACCTAAAACCTAAGGGCCCCAAATGTGAATTCTAGAATAAGGAACAATAAAGGGGCTTTTCAACATCTCAAATATTGTATTGGTGTAAGACTCATATTAGGGATTATATTCATCTTGATAAGAAATCACATTGGTGGAAAAGATCCACTACTTGTGTTAGCAATATGTGACTTTTATATTCATTGTGTGTGCATAAATTTGATGACATGGTTCTCTTCTAGAGTCATCCGGTAACCGTACTATCAAGAGGGAATCCGCTTCGGAACGTATGGTGGAGATAAGATCATGTACATAGCTAAAAAAATGCACCCAAAACCTTCCCATTCAAGAGAGCGCTCGGCCATCTCTGTTCAATCATTATGTTTTTGAATCTCCAGCCTAGTTGTATCGGGGGCAGCTGTACCCGCCCTTCCGTGGCCATTGTTACAGGACCCTTAGGGGGTAGCACGTAGTGTGCACCTTCCTGAAACATTCGAGCACTTGCAAGGCTTTTGACCCCAGTAGTAATGATGGCTGGAACTTACCCGTATTCGGCACCTCATGGGTTTGCACCAAGTACGCACTTCCCTCGAGTTAAACGGTCCTGCCCCGGTACTGGCCCGGAGTACCGGTCCTAGGCCGGTTGGCCTACGAGATGTAGCATATAAGATTGGATTTTTAGGCGCCCTATATAGGCCGCCTGCGTCAAGGAAAAGGCATGACTTCTACTCTCTCCCCACAAGTGTTCCCAAGCTTTGTCGAGATTTAACACTCCCTTGCTCCCTTCTTGTAGAATATTTTAGGAGTGATAGAGGAGATACAGACCTAGGGTTACACCAAAGCAATTTGATTTTATCTTACTAACCTAGGTGGATTTTCTTACACTCTTGGGTTAATTGGAACTCTAGACGGAAGTGGTCACATCTTGGAGCTTCTCTCCGAGATACTGTTTGGAGGCTCAAGTTAAGTTGTGGAGCTAGCTCCCACCTCGTTTGTCAAGGTTTTGGTTGCCGCCTTCAAGGGAAAATAAGGTGAGTCTCGGTGGCCACTATGAATCATTGTGACTCCACATGTATCCAACGGACACTAGCTTCATTTCGGAAGTAAACTTTGAGATAAATTTCCGATTATTTCTAAATGAGTTTCCTTACTTGCATCTAGCATTGTTTGCTTGTTTATCTTGTATATGGCAGATTGTATCCTGGTTGTCATATAGTTTGATCACCTAGTTGCATGATCTAGAGAATCTATTGTGTTATCGCCTAATTAGCTAAAAGGAAAGTAAAGTTTGTAGTCGCCTCTTCAACCTCCCCTCCTACTCTAGTTGACCTCTTCTATCTTTTCAATGTGGCTGCTAGACAGGGTAGAATGGTATTGAGGGAAGCACGAGTGCGGAAGTCACATGGAGGATTTTGTTCAAGCACGGTTTTTTCTATGTTTTGGTCTGTTCCATTCGTTTGATTCTAGTGTATAATTATAAGACATCGGAGGTGTAATCTAAGGCCAATGCAAACACATGCACCGACACTTAAACATAATCTACCCTAATTGCGAGATAAAATATGCACTTGGGGTAGGAAAAAAGGAAGGGCATTCATCTTTTTTCTATAGACAATTCGTCGTTTTTCCATCGTCTAGTAGGTGAGCTGTTTCATATGTATTTTTTGTTTAACATATGGAATATGGAGATACATTGCAAAAAACAAAATCCAACGCATCACGCATAGACCCGACTTTAGATCAATTCGAGCTTGTACTTGCTAAGACCCCTTTGCTCCATCGAGCAACCGAAGGACAAAGGCGTAGAATTGGAAGCAGCTGAATGATCACCTGTGGTTAGGCAAAGACATGAGTCTCAGCCTCATGAGGGATGATGTCAATGGAGATCAAAGGCCACATCTTTTGGTTAGGCAAGCACGGTAGCACAAGTGATGCAGAAGTTGTGTCGGCCTCGCCCGTGCGGTGGATCTTCAATGGGATTGATCTGCATGTTTGCACGGCTCTTCGGCTGCTTCAGATGGATTGATTGACGCATAATGCATGTCTCGGATGAGGGGTGTTCATTTTTTAAAATCATATCTGATTTAAATTCTTAATAGAATATTGGATACAATTAGATATAGGTTAATTGAACCCAAGTAGAAGAAAAATGACCATAAATATAAGGGACACTATCATATCGAAATTCTTGCCAAACTCGCAACTAAATAGTTAAGCTCCGGGTATTTGGTATTCCATTTGGACCGGATGTGGGTGAGAAAAGTCACACATTGCAAATATATAACACCCGGTGCAGCAGGAAGCACAAGTAGCCTACAATCTCTAGGAGGTGCTATATGGCGCCCGTTGCCGTAGCGGGTGGGCGCGCCTCGTGGAGCAGCGTTGGGCGGGCCCATTCACAGTTTTATTATCTTTCGTGTTTTTATTTTGTTGTTTATTGTTCTTTTATCCTTTTTGTATTTTTACTTTCTCTTTGTTTTCATTTAAAAAAAAACTAAATACTTATAAAAAATCTGAAAATTTTCAAGTTTGATTATTTTAAATGTTGAATATATTCAAATATGAAAAATTTATATGAATTTGAACCTTTTTCAAATTTGAGGATTTTATTAATCCAAACATTTTCATAACCTAAACAATTTTCAAAATTGAAAATCTTCCAAATCTGAATATTTTTTAAAACTAAATGTTTTCAAAGTCCCAACATTTTTTGAATCTGAACGTTTTCAATCATTTTAAATTAGAACATTAAAAATATGTTTTGCCATAGAAAACTGAAGTAAAAAAAAGAAGAAAAAAAAGAGTGGTGTTTTGGTTCCCGGGTGCATATGCACCCTGTATTTAAAATGCATTTTGCACATATTTTGAAATGTCAAAAAATTTGGGAAAAAATGTTTGCGCATAGATCTTAACATGTTATGTGTTCACAAAGTCGTTTCACTAAAAGTCGACATTTTTTGTGGCTTGTATAAAAAAGAAAAAATTTGATGCTAAAATAAGTCTTTTCACGACACTTTTTTTTTGTCTTTTTTACACAAGGCACAAAATATACCGGTTTTTGGTGAAACGACTATGTGAACACATATAATATGAATATGTATCCACGAAATTTTAGTTCAGATTTTTTTGAGATTTTGAAATATGCACCCGGGTGCCAAAGTGAATTTTCGAGAAAAAAAGAAAAAGACAAAACACGTAACTCCATTGGGCCGGCTCATTTGCTAGATCCTTCAGGCGGCGCGAGTTGCTGGCGCTTGGACGGGCGGCATATAGGAAGTGCGGCAATCTCTCATCCATATCAGAAGGCCCGACGAGAAATGGGCAGCTAAGCCCATATCCTGGCCCGACAAAAACGACCCAAGGCAAAATGATGGTAGAGGCCCGAGCAGAACAACGGAATTGGTCAAAATTTGTTGAATTGTTCAAAGCTCCGGGAGTAAGAAAAATCATCCTCGATCTCTGAGAGAATTCGATAGGGTAAATAACTTAACTCATAAGGATTTTACGTAACGCACTCCAGCTTAACGGAAGTACTGAACTAGGAGTATATAACTTGGCTAGATTATGTAGAAAGAACTTGAAATGCAGGTTCGAGGGAAAGTATAGAAGCAAGAGAATTTTGGCTCGTTAATGATGCACTTTACCATCTTCAGATTAATTACCGATGAACTTTCCTTACACTTTTTTTCTTTGCGAAGGTACTTACACTAATTTTATTGTACTAGGTTAGTCGCCTATTTTCGCAACAAGAGATTATACTTTCATATTGCGCTTGCGCTTTACCTAGAGGGCGACAAGAGTACCGCCACTGCGATTTTCAAACACACCTTTTACGGCTGTTCTGCGCCGGAGCAAACGATACGAGCTCAGTGCGAAAGTAAACAATGTATCAAGTCAAAAAATGTTTCACGTTCAAAGGATTCCAGCTTGACGGGTCACTTTCTTGTCCCCCGTTAATTGGTAAGTCGAATTCGAGAGTTCCACGTTGCAAAACTACAGGCAAATAGGAACAAAAATAGGGATATGTACATGTCACAGAATATATTAGCTGTCGATGTAAATGATCTTGCTTTGATCGTAGTGTATCTAGCGTGGCTGGTTTAAAGTACGACGTTAGCGCTTGAATCCATAGTTAATTACCGTCGCCTGACTTGTCAACGACCTGGCCCCACCCGGCAGGGACCCAGGAGGAGCAGGCGTCGAGACCCCACCTGCCATGGACTCCGGAGGGACAGGCGTGGACCAAGTCACGTCGGACGCGCCACGCTGCGACAAGAGGCCCACTCGTCAGCGTCACATGCCTGGGTGGTTGA
Organism: Poa pratensis; assembly: GCA_947311845.1. Taxonomy (NCBI): domain Eukaryota; kingdom Viridiplantae; phylum Streptophyta; class Magnoliopsida; order Poales; family Poaceae; genus Poa; species Poa pratensis. The sequence continues at coordinate 20,564,953 of CAMZMU010000072.1, read as the reverse complement.
GGAAGGGCGACTGGGTCGCGTAACATATGTAACTGCCTGATAAGAGCAGAGCGGAGCTTCCTTTCTTCTCTGTCTAGAACCTGGTTGTAATTCGGACGGCAGTGCCGTATGATCTCGTACTAGCTCGGGGTGGTGGGGTGGAACGGGCTAGTTCCCAATTCAATCTGTGATTCGATTCCAATTGTGTTCTAGTCTCTTACAAGTGGTATCAGAGCCTTCTCCGATCCCAATTCTGGAATTCCCCAACCACAGCTATCCCACCCGTTTCGCTGCTCGATCTCGCGCGGAGGCTATGGAGAGCCTCGATCCGGAGGCGCGTGCGATCTACAACCTCATCCACGCCGCCACTTCAGAGGAGTTCGATAGGCGCTTCATCGAGTACGAGAAGAGGACGCTCAAGGCCGTGCGCGATTTCGTCGACACCTCTGGGAAGGAAATCAAGTCCCTCAAGACCTCCGTGGATGCAGTCAGATCCGAGGTCAACAAGGACTTGGAGGCTACCAGGACCTCCATTGGCGAGGACCTCGTCGCCGTCAAGGACTCCCTGAGTGAGCAGATCGCGTCTCTCGCGTCTGCTCTCGAGCGGGTGCCGCGCCCGGATTCCGGCGCGGTAGCAGATCGGCCCTCGACTTCCCTTCCACCGGAGTCCAGGCCTGGTGCTGCTGGCCAATGGCACGACGATCCACAGCAACACCGGGGAACGCTCGGTGTTCAGAACACGGCTTCCCCGGTCGGAGGTAACGTCTCTGGCCGGTCTCTGTTCCAGCAATTTGATTCAGCTTCACCAAATCAGCGCACTGACTGTATTTCGCTGGGGTCTCGCGCTGGATTGCCTCACTTTGAGGGCTCCAATCCGAAGCTCTGGCAGATTCGTTGCGAGGAGTACTTCAGGCGAGGGCAGACTCCGATCGCGCTGTGGGCTGCGGACGCTTCTGCGTTCTTCACTGGCGCGGCTGCGACTTGGCTGGAATCCTACTTGCAGAAGAAGCCGTCACCGACATGGGCTGAGTTCGTCGAGGCATTGCTGGCTCGTTTCAGCCGCAACCAGCACTCCATCCTCTGCCGACGTCTCTTCCACATCTCCCAGGAGACTACAATTGATGATTATGTGCAACGGTTTTCGGAGTTGGTCGACCAGATTGCTGTGTACGAGCCCAACCCAGATGTCGTGCACTATACCACAAGATTTCTGGATGGCCTGAGACCGGGAGTGCGAGTGCTAGTTGCAATCCAGCAGCCTGCTACTCTAGAAGTTGCTTATTCGCTGGCCCTGTTGTATGAGGAACTAGGCGAGGATACAGGAATGTTGCCCAGCCATCAGTCGCTACCACCTGTGTCTCGCCGTGTTGCGGCTGCACCATCATCCTTGCCACAGCCACCTGCGAAGTGGATTTCGCGTACGGTGGAGGAACGCCGTGCAGCTGAACAGAACAGAGGTGCCAGTGCAGATAAATGGAAGAGTCTGAAGGAGTATCGGCGAGCGAAGGGGTTGTGCTTTACGTGTGGAGAGAAGTTTAGCAGGGAGCACCAATGCAAACCAACAATCTCTTTGAACGTGGTCCAGGAAATGATTGATTTCGTGCAGCTCTCGGAGGAGGAGGAGCAGGATTCTGGAGCTGAAACTTCTGAACCATCTCCTCCAGCTACTTGTCATGTGATCTCGGCAGCAGCTATGAAGCAAGGAGTTGCAGCACTTCGTACCATGCAATTGCAAGTGCAAATCCAAGGACATTCATTCTTGTTCCTGGTGGACTCGGGTAGCTCAGCATGCTTCATTGATCTGCAGAGAGCTAGCCTGTTGGAGGGGGCACAGGAGTTGGAGAGCCCCATTGCTGTGCAAGTGGCGGGTGGTGCAACACTGCAAAGTGACAAGTTCTTCCCTGCATTGCAGTGGTGTGCAGATGGTGCCACATTTGTTGACAATTTCCGTGTCCTTGATTTGTCCAGCTATGATGGTATCATTGGCCTGGATTGGCTTGGCAAGTACAGTCCGATGCTGACTCATTGGGAGCAAGGGTGGCTTGCGTTCTAGCATGAAGGCAGGCAGGTGGTGTTGCATGGTGATGAGCCTCGCTTGTGTACTCATGCCTTGGTGGAACTGAATCTGTTGCGTGAAGCAGACAAGGAAAACATACCAGTGGCACCGGAAGTGCAGGCAATTCTGGATCAATTTGCTTCAGTGTTTGAGGCACCGTCTGGCTTGCCCCCACGGCGTCGTCATGATCACCGTATACCACTGGTTCCAGGTGCGAGACCTGTCTCAGTTCGGCCTTACAGAGTTGCACCTGAACTCAAAACAGAAATTGAACGGCAAGTGAAGGAACTGTTGGAGCAGGGTGTGATCACACATAGCAATAGTGCTTTTGGAGCTCCAGTGTTGCTGGTCAAGAAGGAGGAGAAGGCATGGCGCCTAGTGTTTGATTATCGCCCTCTCAACGCCTTAACAATTAAAGGCAAGTACCCATTGCCTGTTATCGATGAGTTGCTTGACGAGCTAGCAGGTGCTCAGTGGTTCTCCAAGCTGGACCTGCGTGCTGGGTACCACCAGATTAGGCTTGCACCCGGAGAGGAACATAAGACAGCTTTCCAGACGCATAGCGGTCACTATGAGTTCAAGGTAATGGCATTCGGTCTCACTGGTGCTCCTGCGACATTCCAGCATGCTATGAATGCTACCCTTGAGCCTGTCTTGCGCAAATTCGCTTTGGTCTTCTTTGACGACATCTTGATATACAGCCGCACGTATGCTGAGCATCTCGATCACCTAGCGCAGGTGCTAGCAATTCTTCAGAAAGACAAATGGCAAGTTATGATGTCAAAATGTGCATTTGCTCAGCAACAAGTTGCTTATTTGGGGCACGTGGTGTCGTCTGAAGGTGTGTCCACAGACCCGGCTAAGATCCAAGCCATCAAGGATTGGCCGACACCTATGAATCTCAAGGAGTTACGTGGCATTTTGGGCCTCACAGGTTATTACCGCAAGTTCATCAAATTTTATGCCTTGATCTGTCAGCCTTTGACGGCTCTGCTGAAGAAAGGAGTACAGTTTATATGGACACCAGAAGCTGAAACTGCCTTCCAGGTCTTGAAACAAGCCATGATCACGGCGCCGGTGCTTGCTTTGCCTGACTTCTCTGAGCAGTTCGTGATCGACACTGATGCGTGTGATGTCGGCATTGGAGCTGTGCTATCTCAGAAAGGGCATCCACTTGCTTATGTCAGACGTGCCTTGGGCCCAAGGAACAGGTGTCTGTCGGTGTATGAAAAGGAATACTTGGCTATCCTGTTGGCTGTGCAGCAATGGAGGCCGTACTTGCAGTTGCGGGCCTTCACTATTCGCACAGACCACAAGAGTCTGACAAATTTGCAAGACCAGCGTCTGCATACAGATTGGCAGCAGAAGGCGCTGACCAAGCTTATGGGGTTGCAATATACTATCCAGTACAAGAAGGGAATACATAATGGGGTTGCAATATACTATTCAGTCCTCGGTGTGTCGGCGTGCTAACCAGAAGCTGGCGTTCTAGTTCTTCGGGCCCTTCCGTATTCTGGAGCGGGTTGGGGCCGTGGCGTACAAGCTTGACTTGCCGGCGTCGAGCAGGGTGCACCCTGTCTTCCATGTGTCCCAGCTGAAGCCGTGCATTGGAACCAGGCCGCAGGTATCGCCAACATTGCCTCCCGCTGATGCTGTGTTCCAGGTACCAGTGCGCATCCTCCGTAGGCGACTGCAGCAGCGAGGACGCCGCGCCATTCCACAGGTGTTCATGCAATGGAGTGGTGGCTCGCCTGATCAGGCGACCTGGGAGGACATGGACCAGCTTCAACAGGCGTTCCCAAGAGCTCCTGCTTGGGGACAAGCAGGAATTGAAGAGGAGGGAATTGTCAACGACCTGGCCCCACCCGGCAGGGACCCAGGAGGAGCAGGCGTCGAGACCCCACCTGCCATGGACTCCGGAGGGACAGGCATGGACCAAGTCACGTCGGACGCGCCACGCTGCGACAAGAGGCCCACTCGTCAGCGTCACATGCCTGGGTGGTTGAGGAAGGGCGACTGGGTCGCGTAACATATGTAACTGCCTGATAAGAGCAGAGCGGAGCTTCCTTTCTTCTCTGTCTAGAACCTGGTTGTAATTCGGACGGCAGTGCCGTATGATCTCGTACTAGCTCGGGGGTGGTGGGGTGGAACGGGCTAGTTCCCAATTCAATCTGTGATTCGATTCCAATTGTGTTCTAGTCTCTTACATGACTTATGTACTTTCGAGACGAATTGCCTAGTATATGGCCCGCAGGCCGCAGCGTCGACCTTTTTCCACACTTTTGGTTATTTTGAATCAACGCGATCTTGTCAAATCCGCTATATATATTTGTGGGTTGGCCACTGATCTAAAGCAGATATATATCTCTTTTTTTTTGGATTTGCCATGTTGCTATAGCGAATTGGCGTTACTTATATTGTTTTTGTCGACGACACAAAAGATAGCCCCTCGGGTCATGCCGTTCTGACGACTCGTGGGGTATATCGGAAACCGATGTCCTTCCCCTTACCTCATTACTCTCCTCCATCCGCCTCCAAAGGCTGCTACGGGGCGAGGCCTCACGACTATCAGTGAAGGGGACGTCGGGGTTACTCGAGGAGGATTTAACAAAGCATAGCTCGGAGGGGAGGTGGTCGGCTGTCATGGCAAAGTGAGGTGGGGTTACGATTCACAACGGCAATGGGTAGTGGGGATCATTGGAAGCAGTATGGCCGGGAGGAGGCGTTGGCAGCAGGTCGGTGAGACCGATCAGAGGCGCAGCTGCGTGGCCGAGGATTCAGAATACCCGCGGTACAATGGGTCTCATTTGCCCTAGTTCGCGGAGTCCCTCGGCTTCTAGGTTAGTGGCGGTAGATCGTATGGCCCTGCGAGGCGCTACTACCGGAATGCGAAGGCGTATGGTAGATCTGTTTTTGGGGTTGTAGTAGCATCCCCGATGAGCGATTTTGGTGGTGTCGATGACCTTTCTATCTCGTCAAACAACATGCGATCTACACACATGTGCAAGGACGGGTGTTCATGGGCTAACTTCTTGCGCGAGCATGGTTGTCGAATGTTACTGTTCATATCAGCGCATATGACTTCATTTTTGGTGCGTGAAACGTTGACATTCCGGGGAAGCATTTCACGTATTCTCTCCATGCCATCGCCCATACCACATAAACTACACGATAACGTGATAGGTAGCCGGCGACGCACCAATCAGTTAGCAGATCATTGATCGATGCAACGTGGCAGGAGAGTACCTAAAAGTCGACCCAAACTGCCAACGTCGTCGATCGGCGACGCCTCGACGTCGACGCTACGTAACAGTGATGGGCCAGGTCAGGGGCGGAGCCAGGATTTGATCATAGGGGGGGCGAGCGATGATGATCACATGTGTTGTGTAATATATCATGATTTCAAGTATAAAGAAAAGAAGCATGTCATGTTTTTTTAAAATAAAAAGCCTATCAAGTTATTAATATATGTTCGGCAATAAGCCAATAACACTAAAAATGACTGCAAACTTTAAAATTAGTAAGAAAAAATCGATATGTTTCCGCCTATTCGCATGTTTAGACATAGCCTACTATCACCATTCACCACCAGTTTAATCCAAATTCTCAATAGTACATCACCGATTCAGTATCAATAAAGTTTGTGTCAAAGATCATATGCTTTTTATCATATGCTTTTTCTAAAACAAATAGCTTAATCAATGCAAGTAGGGAATTAGGTCAGACTACAAATACTTACATGCATGTATCGTGTACATACCTTGACAGCTTGACAAATAATTCAGATGTGCGAACATACGGCAAGAAAGTTGCGGCAGCCGGCATAGGTTTCCGCCGGCGGCGTACTCGGCTATGTGGCAAAGCCAGCGATCAGTTTCCGCCATGATTTTTGAGTCGCCGAGTCAAGTCAAGTCGCCGAGGCTGAGACTCATGACTTGCTGACTTGACTCAGCGACTAGGCTTGATTAGTCGCCCCGAGTCGCCTAGCTTAAAATTATAGTTTAGTGGTCGAATTAGGAAGGCAATACCTTTGTAAAATCCTGCCTGACCTCGTCCATGCTCTTCTTTCTTGATTGCAGCCTTGTAGGTGTACCTTCCAGTTCCAGCAGTATAGATGTAGCAGCAAACATGAAGATTGAGGAGCACAAGTTAGGAACAGCAACTAGTATTTGATTGTGGCACTACCTTACAGCAGCCAATTGTAATAATGAACTTGTACATCTGATCTGACTTGAAATAAAGAGAATAACTTACTTGTTGTGTACTTGTGTCTTCATTCTCCAATCCCTCAATCTGGTCAAGTTGGTTTCTTTGGAGCTGATTCACATAAGGAAAACATCTGCAGCAGTTCATTACAACTAAGAAAGACACATTCCATCAATCGAAAAGGAGATCATCCTCAAAATCTCCATTGCCTCTCTCCTCATCTTCACCATTTAAACAGAGAAGCAGCAGAGCAACCTACAACATCCACAAGCAGCAGAGCAACCTGGCGATACATCAGCAGAGGAAGGGAGGGAGGTGGCCTTACCTGACGAGCTAGGGTTTCCTTTCGCAGGAGGCGGAGGTGGAGAGGCCGAAGAGGATTTAGGCGGAGGTAGAGGAGGCGCGTGGGGAGGTCGTTGTCGAGCCTGGAGAGGCGGCAAAATCGGCAGGCGCGTTGTCGTCGTGAGCAGAGGAGGCCTCCCCGTCGCCCAGGATCTCCAATCGTGGTCGATTGGAAGGGCGCACGTCGCCGGTGAGCAGCGGCGGCGGCTCCTAGGTCAGAGCCGCTCCCGCCATGGCTCCTAGGTCAGAGCCGCTCCCGCCTTTCCCTTTCTCCCTCGCTGAATTGCGCGCGTCTGGGCAGGCGAGCACGCGCGTGCTCTATATGCCCCAAAAATTTCTGGCAACGCGGGCCATAACTGCCTGAGGCGCGCAACTCGCGACTACATTCTGGCGACTACTCCGGCAGAGTCGCCGGCGAGCCGCCGAGGCGCGCGACTCGCTCCATGAGTCAAGTCGCCTGCGCGAGTTGGCGACGCCGGAACGACTCAGCGACTATACGGCGACTCAAAAATCATGGTTTCCGCCGCCGGCCGGTGTCCTCGGCTCCTTGCAAACTGGTAGCCAGATCGTCGATTGGTGAGACCAGATAATGGCCAACGACCAGGGTCCACGATCATTGTAACTGGTACATGGGCTGTCTTTGTTGTGATGGGCTTGGGTGTGTGCATAGCTACGTTAACATTGGGCTTAAATATTACTAATTAGCTGATTATATATGGCCATTAGCGCATACCTAAACACATACTAGTACTGGCATATGTAGTATTTCTATGAGGGGGGCGATCGGTTGGGGGGGTCAGACCCCTGCTAGCACCCCCCTGGATCCGCCCCTGGGCCAGGTGTCTCCGTTTCAACGGCGGAGTTGTGCCGCCGCGTGCGCCGAAACATGAAAACGGTCACGAGCTAGATGGGATAGGTTAATCGAAAGAACGTGTGATGGATCGATGTGGCACGCATGGCCTGCTTGCTTGCTAGGGGTGGTTGCTGTTTCGCCTCTCGTAATTGGACTTTAATATTTTTTTTTGGCAAAACACAGTACAACGCAGGCGCTCACATCCATGATTGTGTGAAGAGTCTCCTTTCTTATGTTACGCCGAATTGCCAAATCAAGAAGCAAATTGAGGAAGGCACATCCGTGCATGCATGACAAAGAAAATTGGTTAAGTAAACCTTGGAACAAAAGAAAAGAAAAAACTTAATTAGCCTCCTAATCCGCCGACAGAGAAGTGCATTGTGCCACTCGACCACCATGTGTGCATATACAATCACACTGACGTTCGATGCATATCTGCCGAGTAATTAATTTACCGCGTCGGTCTCCGTTTCCAATTTGCTTCTAAATTGCGCTTTTATCTTTGCGAGATCTTGTGTCTCTAATTTACTTACCACTACCAGCGCCATTTTTCTAACACCTTTAATTTGACGGCTGCTCCGCGCCCGATCGAGGAAACGACACGAAATCAATTTCAATTCGCTCGCGATCCCAGCTTTAGTTTTCTATCTTCTTTTTGACAGATGACTGTCTTGTCTCCGTTAATTGACAAAATGTCTTGTCGTCGCAAAGCTACGGCAAATCAAAAAGAAGTCGGGCATGTATATATGTGGCATGGGTGCATGTCACAAGATATACGGCTTACGTCGGGAGATCTATGAATGGAGGGTAAACTAACGAGTGACAGTACGAGCTGGCGATCTGCAGCGATCTCTTTCTGATCGCGTATATATGCGGCGTGATTTAAATATGTTATCACCTGAATCCGACGTACGTCACATTGGTTTCAGTTTTCTTTGACAATGAGTTCCTGTGATTAGCCCGTGATAAGCATGTCAAGGAACACTGCTCTAAAATCGAACGTCCAAAATTCAGATAGGTGCACCGTAGATTTGCGCTTTAGACCTAGCGCCATGGATCAGCTTTGTTCAACACGTTTTGTATCTCGGTTATGAGCTTCTTCAACACATATGACATCTTGTTCAAACCGTATCTCGGTCATCCATGAACGCGGTTGAACGGCCCTGTTTGGCGCTGAACGCGTTAAACGTTCGACGCATTCAATGTCAAATCTCGACCGTTCAATCACAGAAACAGAAGGCCCGAGATACGGGTTGTGTGCCATATAAGTTGTAGAAAATCCGCATACTTTGTATCTAGTGCATGAAGATTAAGTATGTTTTAAATTTGCTACAAACTTTCCAGAAATGACATCTTATTCAGGTGATAATAATGGGAGTTTGTTTAAAAATCATTTGTTGTGATTACATCAATTAATGTGATTTGAATTCAACACAAATGATGTTTCAACATGCGTGGGTTGTTCAACATGTTTTATCGCCAAAATTTTTGTAGACAAAATTATTACAACTTTTTATGAAGATTCTTTTTTTTTGAAACAAGCCAAAAATCTTTGACTTTTATATTGCTATATGAGAAGCAAGACAAGGAAGGCCTAGGCCAAACAAAGGAATAAAGGAAAGACCACATCAATGGAATCAGCCAATAATCTCCGCTAACTTTTTACACCCCCAAATTTAATTGGTGGCTTTCTTCTTTGATGCGATAAAAGAGGATGAACGACATCGAAGAATTGTTATTGAAGACCAGTGTATTTCCCTCGTTTCAAATTTTCTATGTGATGAGAATGATCGCCGCTTTAAACCCCTTTGTTGACGAGGAGGATGGGGGTGGCAGCAAATACCTTCCTATAGTCACAAATTGTCGGCTTACACGAACTAAGATCCAACAATGGGCAGGACAGCCCAGATGTTGCATCTGACCAAATTCTTCTAGAGTACCGGCAATCAAAGAATGATACGCCTTGTTGTGTCCGGTTGATACCTGCAAAGTCGGTAAATAGGTTGCTGAGGCCACCATCTGACGGGCAGGCGACTAGAGGTCCATGTATAACCTATTCTGGATGACGAGAGAGACACAGGAAAAAAAACTGTACTTGGGAGGGTAACAAAATTTTCAGGATGAAGGAGCATGAGATCAAAGACCCAATAAATCGCACTTTGGTATGAACATGAAGCATGTGTTAAAATCTGGCATAAAAATCTACACAAGGACGTAAATATCATCCGTGGTACGTGATCGATTTGCTATACAAAGCCTAATCTTCAACACCCGGTCAGTTTATCATGAGCGATCTAGAAGAGTCTAGTACTACCTCTGATCCTAATTAAGTTTCGGGAGAAAGACACGTACCATGCACGATTTTATAGCACTGCCAGCGACTCTTTTTTAGGATCGGAGGGAGTAGCATACATATGCATGACAAAGCCTAATGTTCTAGTAACACCCAGTCTGGTACTAACTCCAATCTTGCATGAATGCATGCACGATGATCAAACGCATTGGCTTCTACCGTGCAACGGTGGCATGCCATACGTGTGAGCTACGTGTTGGCCCGTGAGTGATTCCCGGCCGTGCGTGGGTCACCGGAATAAAGCAGCAGCAAAAAGGGAAACGAGAGCAAGCAGTACAAACGCCGGCGAGGTGGATGGAAGCGACGCACGTGGCGGGTGCACGTAAGTCGACCAATGAAAGCACAACCTACCAACGGCGACGAGGCCTCGACGTCGAGGTCACGTGTTCACGGCGACTGGCCAGGTGTCCTTATTTCCTGCAGATGCAGCGGATCGAGCCGGCCGTCGCTCCGAAACTGGAAAATTTAGGTCACGAGCTGAGACAGATAAGACGACAGGATAGTGTGCTACTGCCTACTCGTAGCTGGGTGAGTAGCTAACTACAAACATGAATCTTGTAGTACTAAAACATGTCTATATACATGTGTGTGGTAAGTGACTAGTGCGACTTACAGTATATTTTGATACGGAGGGACGAGTAATTTAGAATGGAGAGACTACTAACTACAAGCAACAACGATGATGCGCGGTAGAACGATATTTTCGTTTTAAAAACCGGGAGCACATTTTCAAGGGTAATAGTTATTGCGCAGGCTGCAACAGAAAGGCGCCACCCAGCTGAGCATGTGGACGCAGCAAAACGTGCGTAGTCCACATATTGCACGTACTGACTTGCATGCATGCCGCATCCTTTTCTTTTTCATGGGATGCATGTTGCACCCAGGGTGAACGATATTTTCTTTCGAAGATAGATAACCAAAGAAGCTCAATTTGCATGCAATTTATGTGATATAAAATTCACATATTAGTACAAAAATACTTAATTAAAATTTGTATTATCAGTTTCCACTTTATGATTCTAACAAATTTATTCGGAGATGCCTGGTGAGTTCATGTTGTACTTATTAAATGATAACTTAAATATTTTCTTCTTATGTATAAAAATACATTGTAATTTAAAAACTCAAATAAATTCTCAATTCATGAAAACATGCAATGCAAGGAGAGAAACAAAAAAGTATACCTCAAATAGCTAGATTAATTTTGTACATCCTCCAAATTGCTAGCTAATGCGTATACGATGTTGAAATTGAAAACAACTATTATATGTAACATATTTCTTGATCGGTATTATATGCTTATTTATAAATTGCTGACACTTTTGTTCTAAAGAACTTCCTTGAATATTAGTACTATTCTTGTAAATCAAATGAAAGCGTGGGGGATTTTGCTGCGTGATCTTGCAGTATGAAACAAAATTAACACAGCAGCCCCATAACCCACATGTTTAATTCGTTATTGGAAACCTTGTTCCCAGAAGCAAACTCAGATACACGCCGTCCTACCTGACGGTCAAGTATGGACGTCCATGGCGGCGGTGATGCTTGCCTTGCCACCACATGGGCGACCTTTCCGCCGTCCGCTGTGCCGAATTTGCCTAAATGGGCATTGCATGTGCTCCTTTTTCTCTTTGAGTTTTTCTTGGCGGCACAGAGTCAAAGAGAAACAAAGGGGAAATAATACTTGTGCAGTTGTTGCTCCGCCTACCAAATTGGTCAAGGACAGCTAGGATATGAGCTCCCATTCAGATTAGTTTCAAGAAGTAAGCACTACTCGATACATATTTGATTTTGCACAGCTCTTCTGAGTTTGCAGTGAACTACACTTTTATGTAGTAGCATGGAAAACGAGTGTGTTTGTGCCTATGAAAAAGGTCAAACTGAGTGAAAAAAAAGTGGCACATGCGGCACTCCCGTTCGGGTGACAAAACGCATGAAAGTGTCAATACAGTTGGAATAATGTTGAATCACATGCATGTGACTACCAGCATGGCAACGGAATGGTCGCTATTATTTTTATTTTATCTATTAGTATCGCTCAATGCTCATGGTGTCGTGGTGGTATCACGGCAGATGCCATAAGATGGCTAAAGTGTGGGGCCGATGGACGCTGGTGTATCCGGGGGAGGGCTAGCGCGTTAAGAAGCACACACAAAGAACACACAAGCATCAGAACACACCACGATCTACCCAGGTTCGGGGCCCTCGTGAGGAGGTAAAACCCCTACTCCTGCCTGTCTCTCTCTGTATATATCTCGGTACCACGCGTACAAGCTGCTCCTTGAGCTGTATATCTCAACAATGGTGAAAAGCACAAGGAAGGAGCTGAAGCTACGGGTGAAATGGTCTCTCAGGTTCTCGTCCCTCACGCAGGAGGGGGTGAGGGCATATATAGGGTAAACCGAGTTACCGAAGTGCCCCTCCCGGAGCACTGTAGCCACGCCGAGGATATGTCATGATGTTACTCTTGTCAGAGATAGGACGTGACAAGCTCATCTCCTGCAGCTATATGGTGCAGCTAGAAGGTACCCTCTGGCAGAGACAAGACATGGCCTGCCCATGCCTCTGCCTCGCAGTCTGTTTCCGGATAACCCGGAGTCAGCGGCAGAATGATGGCCTGCCATCTCGGTCTCCTGCACGCTCCCGTGTCAGGCGCTTCTGTGTCAGGCCCTCCCGTGCCAGACGGGAGGTGACAGGAGCATTGACCTCTGTCCGACACAAGGATAACCCGGCTTGGGTATGCCGGATTCCCCCTCCCGAATGATCTTCCCTGCACATAAGCAAACACACAAGTTACCAACATACATACGTCGGTCAGCATAACTCGGTTGGTATAAGTCGGTTAAGGTGACTCTGCAAACACAACCCGGTCTACGTGACCCGGCTGTCATAAGCCGGTTTGCAGTTACACCATGCCTCGGTCCCTCCGGGACTTGGTTGACCCGGTTTGACTTTGACCCGGTCCAGTCTTTAGAGCTCTTTATACCACAACTTTACCCTACCCGGGGGTAGCCCCCCGACATTAGTCCCCGAAGCTGGTGCGGTCCCACAGCCTCGGATGGAGGGCCACACCAGGTTTAACAAAACAAACCAAACCAACCGCCTTTCCAAATCAAAACATGTCTCGGGCTGGCCGAGTTTCTCCGAGTCAAATTAGTAACTTTGTCCGATTTTCCTCCTCCAATTGGTCTAACCGACACAAAAAGATTCCCACAATCTCTCAAAGATCTCTCCACAACACGTGGCAGAGAGACACTGTGCGCTGCCTCGGTTCCTGCGCGCGGACAAACATGCCTCTGCCACACGCTGCCTACGTCACGAGCTGTCTCGTCTCAACGGCACTCGAGTGCGTTTGACCGTGGCGTGCCTCCTTGATTCCCGCGCCAGTAACCGCACGCAATCACGCCGCTGTCAGGTACCACCTTGCGGCCCACGATGCGGCTGATCGTGCGGCCACAAACGTTGCAACCGCGTAGATCGTGCGCGGACAATCCACGCAGGCGCTACGGGAAACGTGCGTGGGGAAATCGCTAACCGCACACGCCCCGTGCCCATAAATAGGGGAGCGGGCACCTCTCCTCGTCCTCTTCGCATCCATCTTCCTCTCTCTCCTTCCTGCAACATCGCCGCCGCCGCGCAGCGAGCTCCGCCACCGCACGACGCCGGAACTCACGAGCCACCGCTCACCGGAGCACAACGCGCCGCCACCGGACACGCGCAACTCCGGCACGCCCCGCGTTTCTTCGCCTCACATCGCCGTCGCAATCTTCGGTGAGTTCCTTGCCCTTGATCTCGCTGATGAACGCGTTCATCCTCTCCGATGAACACGTTCTTCTCCGACGAACTTTGTTCCTCTTCCCCGTGGAAGCCCTCACACCCAACTGCATAGATGCTATCAAACCTAATTGCTTAGATCCCTTTCTAGATCTTTCTCACGCTGGTATCCTGACATTGCTCCTGATAGTTTCAACTTCTCTGCTTTATGCTCATGCTTTACTTTCTTTTTTACTTGCTCGGTAGATCTTGCTTGCCCACAGATTCATGCAAACTCAAGTTTATAACTTTTGCCCGAATCATCTTTCCGAGATAAACAGACAGCCTAAACCGAGATACTTATTTCGGTTTCCGAGTCACCTAACTCGGTTTCCGTGCTTATTCCTGAGTCAGTTGCACGGCTCTTCCGGGTCACTTTTTCCGATTCTAGATTCATAACTCCGGGTTACTTATCTCGGTTGTGTTTGTACTCTTTGCAGGTTTTGATCCTGAGATGTCAGGTCGTAGCACCCCTGACCCGGCCGAGTCATCGGCGGCACCCAGCAACCGAGGCGGATGGGAGGGATCCGACATAGAACAAGATGACCTCGACTGGTTGCTCAAGACCCGGCGCATCACGGCCGAGGTTATATGCCGGCGTCCTGGATCAGAACTCGAACCGGTTCTAGCATCGGGTGAACGGGTGGTCTTCCTTGCGCACTTTCAGCGCGGGTTTGGACTCCCAGCTAGCCCCTTCTACCGAGAATTTCTTGACTTCTTCGGTCTACAACCTCACCATCTCCCTGCCAACGCCATTACATCTCTCTCAGCTTTTACCTCCTTCATGGAGGGGTATCTCGGCCTCTGGCCCACTGTCGCCGCCTGGGCCAAGTACTTCCGCCTCCGGAAGCAAACCATCCGAACAAGGAGGAGGTCGTGAAGGATATGACCGCATGCGGAGCGCTAGCATCACTCCGAGGAAACACTCCCCCTTTCCTCGGATTACCGGCTTAGAATCTTGCCGGAAGTGGCAAAGGTCCTTTTTCTATGTGAAGAGCCCAGAAGGGCGGGATGTTCTCAACCTGCCGGAGTTCAACATTGCTCCCCCCACAGCCGAGTTAAACTGGAACTATGACCCGCAGGACACCATTCCTGAGGTCCAACTGATCCACCAAACCCTTGAGGGTCTGCTGGCAAAGAAGTTCGGTGCAGACGACCTCTTGAGGACTTTCGTCATGCGCCGAGTCAACCCCCTCCAGTATCGTGTGCACAAGATTTGCCACATGAGTGGCCTGCTGGACCCTACCCGGGTCAGCACCCATGATCTTACTCGTCCCCAAGTTAGGAGACGTGTCAAGGCCATCGCTCAGACCGAGATGGAGGATGACTGGCAATGGGGCGTAGAGCCATTTGAGCGATCCCGGCTTCCGCCTCCGGTTAGTTTGTCACCTTTGAACTGACATAGCTCTGCCTTCCGAGGTTACTTTTATCTCGGTGAAGCACCATCTGACTAATCCGAATCTACTTTGCTCCTCATGCAGCTGTTTACTCGACAAGCCATCGAAGATGGGGACCTGAAGACCCGGAAATGGACAAAAGATCGCCATGCGCGACCCGAGGAGACTGAAGATCCGGACAACGAGGATTATATGCCGGTTCCTCGTGCCAAGGCTTCTACCTCGGGTAAGCCATCCGCCCGTGTCTTCGTTCAAGACTTGTCAGACGACGAAGATGACGATTGTCAAATCCTAGATCCCATTGACGCTATTCCTATTTCATGGTATGCACCTCGTGCTGCAGCCAATCCGGGTGCCCAAGGCACATCCCGGAAACGCTCCGTTGCGTCCGGGTCAGCGGCTCCTCCGGCTAAGAAAGCCAAGAAGGTCGTCTCCAAGCGTAAGGCTAAGGCCCTACCAACCAGCAAGGGGTAAGATAAACTTCGTAACTTTTCTTGCTCTCACTCTTTCCTTCTTTACTTTCACCGAAGTTAACCTCACCGAGTTAACACTTTACCTCGGTTTATGCAGCGATCCCATCGCCGCAAAACAGACCCACAGTTCTATTTTGTCTCCTATCCCTTCATCGCCACCCCTGGCGGCCAACACCGGGATTAGCAGCCCCGGAGGGGCAATCCCTTCCCCGGTGCGCGCTACCTCAGCCGACATTCCGCCGCCGAATCTTGCTTCGGACCTGGGAGGAGACCAAGGCCTCGAGCAAACCTCGGCTCCGGGTCAAGACCAATCTCCCCTCCCGCCTCTTAAAGACTCGGAGACGGAGCGGGTGAAGACCCCGACTAAGACCTCGTCTAAGCCGGATCCCCGCCTCTCACCTCGTGCCCAGCACAAGCACAACAAGCAACAGCAACAGTTGAAGCAACAGCAGCAACAACAGAAGCAGCAGCAGCAACTGGAGAAGCAGAAGAAGCAACAGCAGCAACAGGAGAAGCAACAGAAGCAACAGCAGCAAGAGAAGCAGCAGAAGCAGCAGCAGGAGCCCCCAGTACCAGCCATACTCCGGCACCACCGCGTCCAACTGTGCCGAGTCAGCAAGCCTCTGGCCAACCTTCAACCGACCAGAGCAGGCAAATTACCGTGACTCCAACAGCAAACCTGGCGTACAAAAATCTCTCCGAGATGATTTCCCGCCCCCGGGTCAACAGCCATGTTCTTCCGAGTCTTCGCACCCCGAGTGACAACAGCCTCGGCTCGGTTGGACAGTGCGTGATGGACTGGAACGCCGCGGATCCCAGCGAAGTTTCCTCTACTCCGGCAAATCCACACCCGGTTGGCCCTGGCCTTGTTGCGCAATCCCTGCACTCTTTGCAGGTCTCGGCCCTTCAGGCTAGCAGGGTCGTCGAGGTAACTTTCTTAGAACTTAGCACTTACTTTTCAATGATCAAAGTCACACTATCCACAGTCCCCGAGATTCGGGTTGAGTAACTGATACTCATCCGAGTAATAGGTAACTCGGCGCGAATCTTCAACAACTTGATCATTAAATTTAACTTGTTAACAACACTGGAATGCCCAGTCCCCGAGTCTCATGTCGAGTTTATCCGGCATGAGCTTACATTAAACTCGGACAACCAGTCCCCGAGTTTCATGTCTAGATGACTCGGTATGATCTTTCATTAATCTCGGGCTCACAGTCCCCGAGACTCTTTTTGACTTAACTCTGTCAGTACTTTCCGTCAATCTCGGGCTCCAGTCCCCGAGATTCTTTTTACCTCACTAACCTCTTTTCTTCTGGCAGGATTGCACCAACACTCGCAGCCGGATTTCAAGAATCTAGCCCTGGAGCACCGGGCGCTTAAGCTCTCCTTCCAGAACCAGCAGGAGGAAATGAAGAAGAAGGAAACTGAGCACAAGCGTGCTCTTAAAGAAGAACAGTCCGAGGTGACTCGGCTCAAGCGAGATCTTGACCGGGTCGAAAAAGAGAAGACCGAGCTGAAGAAGGAGAGGAACACACTGAAGGCAGCTCTGGAGAAGCGTGCTGCAGGTGACCAGAAGATCCAAGCGCACATTTCTGCATGCGAGGCTAAAGCTACCAAGCTGAAGAGAGTTGGATGCCCTCAAGGCAAATGCTGCCAAGTGGCTGGCTGAGCTCACCAAACTTAATGCCGAAATGGACAGTAAGTTTCCTGAATCATATCTTTTTTCTTTATATCTTCCTGACATGGAATTTTGTGTCGGTATCTCATTTGATTCGGCGTCAGCCTACTTGCTCTCAGAACACTTTGAGCACTGCCAAGCTGCTGCAGCCAACACTGTGAAGAAGGCCCGAGCTGCGAAAGCCGAGGCATCCGGGGCTCCGCTACCCGAAGCTTGGGACATCGACGACCACTTGATTGCACTCCAAGCTCGTATTTCTCCCTTGAGGAGCATCGGCGTCGAGCTTCTTAATGCCGGTATCCGAGCCTACCACGTCTTGTGGCCCGACTCTCCCAGTGTCAAGACTATTGCCGAGTTATCCACATGCTTGCAGCAAACCGAGACTCGGCTAAGGGAATGGAGGTCTTCTTCTGCTCGTGCCGGGGCCGACGCAGCCTTGCTCTTTCTGATGTCCTGGTATGAGGATATCAACCTCGACGGCCTGCGTACTCTACGCGATGGCTCCCCATGGGCTACTGACCCGGCATTGATTGCGAGGCGGGGAAGCTGCTACCTTCATGGCCAGGTTTGCCAACACTCGGTCTGTTGAACCTGGTGTGGTTTACTCTGATGATGAAGACGAAGAAGAAGAAGAAGAGGTCAATGTTGATGATGGCTCCGAGCAAGAGTATGTTGCGTCTGACTCCGAGTCTACCAACTCCGAGTCAATTCCTGATGCCTCGGCTAAGACTGCGAAACAGTCTGCCGCCGAGATCTCCACTGAACCAGCGCCTGACTCGGCTAAGCAAAGTGCTACCGACGCTTCAGCAAGCAGCAAGATCACTCCGACTGCCCCCGAGTCTGCTACTCTGCTGACCAAAGCTACTCCTGCAACCGAGGCTCCTCCTTCAACCGAGGTTCCTCCGTCATCCGGGTCTGTCCCTGCAACCGGAGCTGCTCCTTCCTCCGAAGCTGCTGCTTAACTTTGATGAATTTAAACCGTTAAATCCCCGGAATGCCGGGTGCAGATGTAATATACATTTTAAGCTCCTCCGAGACTACTTTATTTTGCTTAATTCGAACAAGACGAGGTTTATGTCGGATCAATTTAAACCGAGTCCCCGAGTTTATTTTCTTGTTCACTATACTTGTCGATCTTTGCTCTTGTCTACCATACAGGCGTTCGACAGTCGAGTCACAAGATAGAAATTATAGCATACAATACTTGTAAATTTTGAGGTAAGGTTTAGAGTCATCCGACACAAGGAAAAGAAAAAACCGGGTTAGTAAACGACATATGTCGGATCTTTCTAGGACCGAGTCCCCGAGTTCACTTTCATGTTTACCATATACCATAACCTCTGCTCTTGACTGCCATTTCGGCGTTCGTCAGTCGAGTCACAAGATCACAACAAAATAGCATACATTACTTGAACTTTGAAACGAGGTCTCAAAATCATCCGACATATGAACAACAGATAAAAACCGAGACAAAAACACATGCATATAGACAAGGCAGTCCCCGAGTTTCTTTTCGGAGTGCCGGCATTTTATTCAAAGGAAAAACCGAGATACATACACTGCGCCCTTATGAGTAAAAGGGACGAAGTAGAGCTACATTCCAGGGTCTTTTGGTCTCCTCTCCGGATTTGTCCATCACATTTTTCCTCGGTGCCTGTGCATCTATAAGATAGTATGAATCATTGTGCAGAGCCTTGCTCACAATGAATGGTCCCTCCCATGGAGGTGACAACTTGTGTCGGCCTTTGCGTTGCACTAGCCTCACACCAAATCTCCCTCTCGGAAAACCCGAGGGCTGATCTTCCGGCTATGATAGCGTCGGAGATTTTGCTGATATATAGCTGACCGAGATAAGGTCAGTTCTCGTGCTTCTTCGAGCAAATCAACATCATTTTCCCGAGCTTCTTTTGCCTCGGTTTCAGTGTACAGCGCCACTCTCGGCGAGTCATATTCCATGTCGGTTGGCAGTACCGCTTCTGCTCCATAGACCAGAAAAAATGGCGTATAGCCAGTTGATCGATTTGGTGTGGTCCTTAGACCCCACAGCACTGCTGGTATCTCCTCTATCCAACATCCCGGAGTTCGCAACAGTGGTTCAATCAACCGGGCTTTGATACCGGCTAACACCAATGCATTTGCTCTTTCCACTTGCCCATTTGCCTCAGGGTGTGCCACCGAGGCTATGTCCAACCGAATTCTCTTATCCGCACAGAACCGAGCAAACTCTCCCACAGCAAAGTTTGTGCCATTATCCGAGATAATGCTATGGGGGTAACCATATCTCAAAATGATGTCCTTCAAAAAGGTCACAGCTGTGTGACCATCACACTTCCGGATTGGCTTTACCTCGATCCACTTGGTGAACTTGTCCACCATTACCAGCATATGAGTCATGTTACCTCGGGCTGGCCTGAATTCTCCCACCATATCCAACACCAAACTGCAAAGGGCCAAGTGATTGGAATTGTCTTGAGTGCCGAGGCTGGCAGGTGGATCTTTTTAGCAAACCTCTGACATCCCTCACACTTTCTGACGATATCTTCTGCCTGGTTCAAAGCACTGGGCCAATAAAACCCATGCCGGAATACCTTAGCCACCAAGGCTCTTGATGAAGCATGATGACCACATTCTCCCTGATGAATTTCCAGAGCATCTCCTGCCCTTCCTGCGGCTCGACACAGCGCTGCAGTACCTCGGTCACACTTCTCTTGTATAACTCCTGGTTGATGATGGTGTAGGCCTTGGATCTTCTTTGCACTTGCCTAGCTTCAACTTCATTACTTGGCAAACTCCCATCCATCATAAATGCCATTATTGGTTGTGCCCACTCCGGCACAGGACGCACAGGAAATACCGATCATCCACCTCCATGAGATCAACCGACATTACTTCTTCCGAGATGAGTAACCAGTCCCCGGGTTCTGCCAAGCAGTCCCCGGGTTCTCCCAAATGCATCCGACATCGACGTCCATGGGAACAGCACCAGACTCCGGTTTCGCCGGGATAAAAATTGACTCGGACTCCGGCGATGGTTTGATTGATGGCTTCCTCAGATGCTCCAAGGCTATGCCGGGTGGAATTGGATCCCGGGATGAACCTAGCTTGGACAGTACATCGGCGGCGTCATTTTCAGCCCGAGGTATATGCGTGAGCTCGCAACCTTCAAAGAACCCCGAGATCTTCTGGACATGAAACCGATACAACGCCATGTTGGCATCTAAAGCATCCCAATTTCCCGAGACTTGCTGCACCACCAAATCCGAGTCTCCGAAACATTCTATCCGGCGAATACCAATTTCTTTGGCCACATTTAGCCCATGAACAAGTGCCTCATACTCGGCCACATTGTTAGATGCCGCAAAATGAATCTGCAACACATATCTCAGTTGATCTCGCTTAGGCGAGGTAAGGACTACCCCGGCACCTAAACCAATTTTTGTCCTTGAACCATCAAAGTGCATTCTCCAGTAATTGGGGTCAGGTGGTGGCTCATATTGCATTTCAGCCCAATCCACCAGGAAATCCGGCAGTGCCTGAGATTTAATGGCATCTCTTCTTTCATAGTGAGGAGTGTAAGGGGACACCTCGATAGCCCACTTGGCTACTCGGCCAGTTGCATCTTTACACCCAATGATCTCCGAGATAGGAGCCTCACACACCACAGTGATTGAATGCTCTTGGAAGTAATGTTTCAACTTCTTAGCAGCCAGATAGACACCATATGTCATTTTCTGGTAGTGCGGATAGTTCTGCTTGGACAACGAGATCACCTCGCTCAGGTAATACACTGGCCTCTGCACAGTTTTGCCATCCTTTCTCGCTCCACTACCAATACGACACTCACAACCCGGTTTGTGGCTGCAATGTAGAGCAACATCGGCTCTTTGGGTAATGGTGAAGCCAGTATCGGCGCAGTTGCCAACATCTTTTTTAACTCGGTGAACGCCGCATCTGCTTGCGGGGTCCACACGAAGTGGGTTGTTTTCTTCATGAGTTGATACAAAGGCAATGCCTTTTCTCCCAACCTGCTAACAAACCGACTTAAAGATGCCAAACATCCAGTGAATTTCTGCACGTCTTTGAGACATGTCGGTAACCTCATGCTTTCAATAGCACGGATTTTTGTCGGGTTCACCTCGATACCTCGGCTTGACACGAGGAAACCGAGTAATTTGCCTGCCGGCACACCGAAGGTACATTTGTCCGGGTTAAGTTTTATCCGGAATTTCCTAGATTCTCAAATGTTTCTCGGAGATCATCAATCAGAGTATTTTCCTTAGACTTGATGACAATGTCATCGACATACACCTGCACATTTTTTCCTATTTGATCATGCAAGCATTTTTGCATACATCTCTGGTAAGTGGCACCAGCATTTCTCAAACCAAAGGTCATGACACGATAGCAATAAGCCCCATACGGGGTGATAAAAGCAGTTTTCATTTGATCAGCAGGGTTCAGTGGTATCTGGTGAAAACCAGAATACGCATCTACAAAGGATAACAGCTCACACCCGGCTGTGGAATCGATCACTTGATCAATCCGAGGCAGCGGGAATGGATCCTTAGGACATGCCTTGTTCAAGTTTGTGTAATCAATACACATACGCCACACAATGGCCACATTCGGGTCATCTTTTTTCTTTTCCACCAGGACCGGGTTAGACAACCAGTCCGGGTGCAGCACTTCCATGATGAACCCAGATGCAAGTAACCTGGCCAGTTCATCACCTATCACTTTCTCCTCTCATCCGAGAGACGCCGCATAGGTTGCTTCACCGGTTTCATATCCGGTCTGACGAACAAAGAGTGCTCAGCCAACTCCCTCGGAACACCTGGCAGGTCCTGATTTGACCATGCAAAGATATCCCGGTTCTCACGGAGGAAGTGACTGAGCTCGCCTTCCTATTTCTCAGTTAACCCGGTACCAATGATGACGTTGTGGTCCGGACATGCCGGGTCAACATTGATCTTCTTGGTCTCTTTGGGCACCTCGAAATTTGCATTCTGCTCCGGGTTAGCCATACCCGGCATACCGAGTTGCGCTGACTGAGCCAATGCCACCACTTCATGGATCTTCTTCTTCTCCGCAGCGATGATCAGTGACTCGGCTAAGCACGATCCAGCCGAGGCACACTCCAGTGCACGCTTGTAATCACCCGAGATAGTGATGATGCCATTAGGACCCGGCATTTTCATCTTGAGGTAACCCACATGGGTGGATATCATGAACTTGGACAATGCAGGCCTACCGAGTAAAGCATGGTATGGACTTTCGAGGTCCACTACCTCAAACTGGATACTCTCAGTTCGGCAGTTGTCCTTGGTGCCAAACAACACATCAACCCAAATTTTGCCCATAGGTGCACATGAAACACCTGGCACTATGCCATGAAAGGTGTGTACTCGGTTGCAGCATGTTTGCCGAGATACCCATCTTCACCATGGTGTCTCGGTACATGATATTGATAGCACTCCCATTATCAATGAGAACTCGGGTGAACCGAATATTGAGTGTGGGTCCGAAGAATGTCGGATCCACTACCAACGCATAACCTCCCGGAGTTGGCATAACTCGGGGATGATCCCTTCTGCTCCAAGTGATCTCTTGCTCGGACCAGTGCAAATACTTCGGCATTGCCGGCATAACTGCGTTCACCTCCAGTGCACGCCGATGCAAGCTCTTCTTGTCAGTTGGCTCGGTCACAAATATCACATAGCTCTGATGAGCTTCTCTGTAATCTCCCTGGGGATACTCTCCCTGCCTGCTGGGACCAGTGTTGTTATTGTTCCCTCCGACATTCACCTGATTCACAGGCTTCGGATCTGCTTGCCTCGGAACTGGCGGAATCACCGGGATAGCATTTGCTCCGGTAAGCGGCAAGTTTTGCCTCGGCGGAATTCTCTGAGGTGCCCCCACTTGATTTCCTCCGGCTCTGGCTCCTTCTCCCCTTGTGCGCTGATACCAGCTGCACTGCCGAGTTGTATGATTTGCAGGCCTGCGGATGTCTTGGGTGTGGAAACTGCATGGCCCATCCAACATAGCCTCATAAGTTAAGGATGGCTTCTGGTCACCCCATGGCCTCTTCCCTCTTGATTCTGGCCCCATGCTGGGCCATTGAACTTCGGACGCTGGCTATTACCGGCATCTGGCTGGTCTTGGTTTACAGCTGCAACCTGGTTCGAGCCATACCGGTAATCCGGTCTCTCCTCTTGTTACCGAAGTCCTGGCGATCGTTCTGCCTGACTGGCCCGGGTCTGTTGTTCACCGGGTATCTTCTACTCGGCTCTCCCGAGTTCAGCAAAGGTTGCATCGGATCACCCAGTGCATAGCTATCCGCAATCCGGATTGTCTCGGCCAGAGTGGCCGGCATTTCCCTCTGCAACTTCTGCCAGAGCATGGAGCCGTGTCGGCACCCCTGGGCAAACCAAGATATGGCCTGTGCCTCTACAACTCCTTCACAGGAATTGCGAATAGTACTCCACCGGGTTAAGTAATCCCGGTCAGTTTCATTATCCCTCTGCTTGCACATCGCAAGCTGCTGAGGACGGTTTGGTCTCTTGTATGTGCTGGAGAAGTTGCTAACAAATGCTTCTTCAAAGTCCAGCCAGCAATCAACACTGCCCTCTCGCAGGTTGTTCAGCCAAATCCGGGCTGGCCCCTCCAACATCTGCGGGATATACCTCACCGCCCATCTGCGGTTACCTCCCGCAATATGCACAGCCGACACATAATCTGTCAGCCAGTCCTCTGGCTTAGTGCTGCCGTCATATGTTTTTGCACCTCGGTTTAGCTGAAAGTGCCGCACCGGTGGTTCCCTCATGATCCGAGGTCCAAAACATGCCGGACCAGGTGGACCTTGCTCTTCCAGCATCTCGGACATATAAATCTGTCCAACTTGTAGCGTGCATCATTTGGTGACAACTGGCGAGGTCCCAACCGAGATCCCAGTGCACCTTCATATCTCGGATACCCGGCTTTCTCCATAGCCGAGTAACCATCATCATAACGGTTAGCCACCTGTTCAACAACTTGCGGCTGCTGGACATGCCCGACATTTTGCTGCTGCTGGGCGAGATTTTGTGTCGGATACCGAGGTGGATAACCTCGGCCAGCCGAGTTAACTACCCCGGCACCTGGACCGCCCTGACCGGGATTGCTTCTACCCCGGCCGGCACTACCTCGCCCAACTATGTTTTCCGGCACACGCCGGGTCATACACCTGCATCTGTTTGCTCTTACCGGAGTTTACACTCCGGTCACGATCTCCACCGACATGCGGTGAGAAGCTTGCCCCTTAGATCCACTGCTCCCCTAGCCGAGTGAACAACATCGGACCCACCTGCAACTGTGTTGGCCTGCGATAGGCCTCATTCTGCCGGGTAGCCACAGCTACCAGCTCATTAACTCGGTCTTGCTGCCTGCGGAGAGCTTCTCCGGATAAGCCAGACAACTCGGCTCTTGCTGCCTCGGCAGCTCTAAGAGTCTTAGCAGGGGAACTATACTTCGGTTTTTCGACCGATAAGGTACTAGGAGTTTTGCTGGAGCTAGATCTACCATCTCTAGCCAACTCGGCATTGAGGTTTTTACCTCTCTTGCGCACATCCTCTACTCGACTAGGGCGAGCAGCTACCGGGGTAAAACCATGTGCTAGGTTATACTCACGGACAGTTATCCCAAATTCTCTTCTCACCTCGGCCATCTCCAGAGCCTCCTGAAGCAAGCTCTGACGCCGTGCCTCCAACTCTGCCTCTGATTGGGCAGCATCTGTACCGGCAGCTACCGGCACATTTAACTTCTCTATGATCTCCTCGAGGTGAGCTGGCTTAACCGGCACATGGGATGTACCGGCCTGGCCGGGGAGGTTTTCCCTCCTCTCCAGCGGCACTTTCGCCGATCTGGTAACCTTTGGTGCGGGATTACCGGCATCTCTTTTGCCGGGGTCTCCTTTACCGGCATCGGCCGCAGTGCCGGTCATCATGACCTCTGCGCAGCTCTCGCGGGGCTACTACGCCGGCCGCGAGCCGCACAGATAGCAGGAGGATCCTCCGCCACAAGCACCTGCTCGGGGTACTTGCAGACAACCTCGGTGGCGACGTAGGTCACGAAGGTGCCGAAGCTGATGAGGCAGCCGTTCGTCGGGAACGGCCTGCTGCCGAAGCATCCCGCGTTGTCGCTGATGAAGTTCAGCGCGCCGAGCTTGCAGACGAGCCCGCAAACGACGCGCTCGCCGGAGTTGATGATGGAGCCCGTCCGGAATGTCACACCAGCCAGCGCCGCTGCGCCCCACGGTGGGCGCCAACTGTCGTGGTGGTATCACGGCAGATGCCATAGGATGGCTAAAGTGTGGGGCCGATGGACGCTGGTGGATCCGGGGAGGGCTAGCGCGCTAAGAAGCACACACAAGAACACACAAGCACCAGAACACACCACGATCTACCCAGGTTCGGGGCCCTCGTGAGGAGGTAAAACCCCTACTCCTGCCTGTCTCTCTCTGTATATATCTCGGTACCACGCGTACAAGCTGCTCCTTGAGCTGTATATCTCAACAATGGTGAAAAGCACAAGGAAGGAGCTGAAGCTACGGGTGAAATGGTCTCTCAGGTTCTCGTCCCTCACGCAGGAGGGGGTGAGAGCATATATATAGGGTAAACCGAGTTACCGAAGTGCCCCTCCCGGAGCACTGTAGCCACGCCGAGCATATGTCATGATGTTACTCTTGTCAGAGATAGGACGTGACAAGCCCATCTCCTGCAGCTCTATGGTGCAGCTAGAAGGTACCCTCTGGCAGAGACAAGACATGGCCTGCCCATGCCTCTGCCTCGCAGTCTGTTCCCGGATAACCCGGAGTCAGCGGCAGAATGATGGCCTGCCATCTCGGTCTCCTGCACGCTCCCGTGTCAGGCGCTTCTGTGTCAGGCCCTCCCGTGCCAGACGGGAGGTGACAGGAGCATTGACCTCTGTCCGACACAAGGATAACCTGGCTTGGGTATGCCGGATTTCCCCTCCCGAATGATCTTCCCTGCACATAAGCAAACACACAAGTTACCAACATACATACGTCGGTCAGCATAACTCGGTTGGTATAAGTCGGTTAAGGTGACTCTGCAAACACAACCCGGTCTACGTGACCCGGCTGTCATAAGCCGGTTTGCAGTTACACCATGCCTCGGTCCCTCCGGGACTTGGTTGACCCGGTTTGACCTTGACCCGGTACAGTCTTTAGAGCTCTTTATACCACAACTTTACCCTACCCGGGTAGCCCCCGACACATGGGCAGCTCAGGTCAGCGTAATTTGGTTTAAAAATTCGAAGTAGGGAAACATAGTCCGAAACCCATGCCCGATAACCGCAATAGTCCTACCACCCAAGCAACGGTCGCCACGTGCCCCACGCTCGGAACCCATCCCCAATAATGAAAATGAATAATAGCATCGAAAAATGAATACAGAATTCTAAAGCAAAAGAATAATTCGAAAATATCAAAACCCTCCCTAAATTGGAAAGGGGTGATCGACCGGGATCCACCTGTCGACACGTCGACGCTCCCACGTATTCCATCTCTTTTCTTTTCTGTCTCTCAGCGCCACCACGCGATATATATAGCGCCGCGCGCTAGCTGCTCCTCTCCGCCATCTCCAACCTCTCTCAAGCTTCATCGAAGTGGAAAAAACCTGGCAAAGCTTTCTCTCCGACTCCTCCTTCCATTTTGTCTCGGGCGGTCTTCCTTCCGACGTAGGACATTCCATATTCGAGTCGACTCCACGGCCATAAGAGCACACTGCCGCCGCGCGGTGCACGAATCCAGAAGCTCAGCAATCGATCCTCGTGATGGGCAACCACCAGAAGCTCCTGCACTTCTTCCGCCAGGACCCTGCCGCGGTCGGCTGCTCGCCGAGGTCCTTCTCCTCCTCGTCTGCGTCCGTCTCCGACGACGACGGGCACAGCTGCTCCTCCTACGCCACCACGGACGGGGATGCTTCGCCCACGACATCGCGCTACGCCTCCTCCACCCCGCCCACGCCCAAGTCGCCCTGGGCGCACTTCCCCGGCATCGTCGCGTCGCTAGTCAAGGAGGACTGTCACGTCTACTCCCTTGCGGCCACCGGTGACGTCCTCTACACCGGCACCGACTCTCGCAACGTGCGCGTGTGGCGTGAAAACCGGGAGCTCGCTGGGTCGTTCCGGACGGCCAGCGGCCTCGTCAAAGCCATCGTCGTCGCTGGCGATGGACGCATATTCACCGGCCACCAGGACGGCAAGGTGCGGGTGTGGCGCGCCGACGACGCGGGCAGCCCCTCCGC
This sequence comes from Poa pratensis, assembly GCA_947311845.1. Lineage (NCBI taxonomy): Eukaryota > Viridiplantae > Streptophyta > Magnoliopsida > Poales > Poaceae > Poa > Poa pratensis. Next base: position 20,537,496 of record CAMZMU010000072.1, on the reverse strand, counting down.
GCACCGCCAGGTGGGCTCGCTTCCAAAGCTCGCGGAATACCTCCAGAACGCCGTCAACCCTACCAAGTACGTCGAGACGCAGCGCCGGGGACGCAAACGCGAGGTGTGGCTCAAGCACTCCGACGCCGTGTCCTCTCTCAGCCTCGACGAGAGCGCCGGGCTGCTCTACTCCGCCTCCTGGGACAGGACCGTAAAGGTGTGGCGCGTGTCCGATTCCAAGTGCCTCGAGTCGGTGCACGCGCATGACGACGCCGTCAACACCGTCGCCGCGGCCGGGCTCGACAACGTCGTGTTCACCGGATCTGCCGACGGCACCGTCAAGGTGTGGCGGCGGCAGATGTCCGCGAAGGGCGGCGCGACGAAGCACGTCCTGGAGAAGGTTCTCCGGGAGGGCGAGAGCGCGGTCACCGCGATCGCCGTGTCAGGGGAAGACCGCGTCGTGTACGTCGGCTCGTCGGACGGGTTGGTCACCTACTGGCACTGGATTGACGGCGATGCAAGATACGGCGGTGTACTCAAGGGCCACAAGATGGCGGTGATGTGCCTTGCGGTGGCCGGGAACGTTGTCGTCAGCGGGTCGGCGGACCGAACGCTCTGCGTCTGGCGGCGCGACGGGGCTGAGCACGTCGGTCTCGCCGTTCTGGCCGGTCACAACGGACCTGTGAAGTGTGTGTCCATGGACGAGGAGGAGACGGCCGGTTCGAGCGGCGATCGGCGGTTCGTGGTGTACAGCGGAAGCCTTGACGGGTCCGTCAACGTCTGGCGCCTGTCGGACGCGGACGCGCAAGAGCCGGCGGCGCTTGTGACAGAGCAGACAAAGGTAGCACCGGCGCAGCCATCACATATGTGGAGAGGCCGGCCAGCTCCGGCGCCGTATGCGGAAGCGTGGGCGCCGTACCAAATGCCGGAGTTCATGCGCGTGGCAGCCGCGTGATGGCCAAGGAATCGCGCGCGCGTGCGTGTGCACATGAAAACAATCTGCTACTCGAGCAGATCGTACAAGAGTGCGTGTACATATAGAACGTATAGTACATACCAGTACCAGTTGTGCGTGTATTTTGAGGAGGGAAATGGAATATGGTACTTGGTCCCGGAATTTGGTTTTGAAAGTTGTGATAAACCGTCTTCAGAAATTCATCCCTCTCCTGTGAGCGAAGACCATATCTAGCTCCATCACTAAGCGGTGCATCTCTGAAAATTCATCCCTCTCCTTGTGAACTGCTGCTATAAGCAAAAAACACTCCCACCATGGTTATAAAAGTAGACTTTACGAAAACCTTCGACTTTGTCTTTTAAACCTCGCTCCTGCCCCAGCGGTTTCTGCAATGGGTACGGTCCATGGATTGACTGTAAAAATGGGTTGCGAAAGGGAGATCCCCTCTCCCCGTACCTCTTCTTCTCTATAGCCGAACTGCTCCCCCAACTAATCACCCATGCCATCTACTCCTCCGAGCTCACCCAAATCCACCACAACCTGCATGTTGTTGTTCTTGAGTATGCCGACGACACACTCATCATTGCCCGCGCTACGACTTACAACGCAGAAAAACTCGGCTCGATCGTCGAAGACTTCGCGCATGCCACCGGGATCAAAACCAACTTACGTCCAATCCACACCAGCGCAAACCTTACCCATTCCATCACACAAGCCCTTGGAACCTGATCTCAACATTCCCACAGACCTACCTTGGCCTACCCCTTTCTCCAACTACCTTCCTCTGTTTGTCAGCCTATCATCAACATAATCGATGCACACTTCGCTGGCTGGCACGCCATACTGATCTCCAAAGAGATAAACTTATTCTACTAGCACCTTTCCTCCACAGCTTCCCCGCGTACCTCATGTCATCGCTCACTCTCCCCAGATCTATAATACAGTTAACCACAAATGAGGCAGGCCCTTTTTCTTGTCTGACATCGACTCCTGCTCAGGAGCGCAAGGCCTCGTGGCTGGGATAGGGTTTGCCCGCAAAAAACTGTGGGGGTCTGGCTCTGGCAGTATTTGTCATTCTCTCCTCTCGCGCAGCCTATTCAACCCTACACCAATACCGTCAAGACAATTAACCTCACCGCTCTAGAGGTCCCGGCCGGTACGTAGCCGAGTTCGCGTCTTCGCTTGGTTGCTGCACCTCGACAGGCTTAACACGTACGAGGCAAAAACTGGTGAGGAAGATCATCCTCCCTACCACGCACGGCCCTCGCTGCCAGCTCCAATCGAAGACCGCGGATCTGCGAGCACCACTTCTTCACTTGCCCAGAGAGGGTTTGGCAGGGCATAGCGATGTCACCGCTCTACTTCAGAATGCAAGACCGGTGGACAAAGTGTCGCCACCCATGGTTCAACGATGATGTCTGGACATTCGCTCTCCTCCTCGGTCTGGAAATTCTTGGACGCCCACAATGCAATGGTCTTCCGACAGGTTAACCAGACGACACGCGTTACCATCGCAAAAATCGTTGAAGACATTGCCTTCCGGACACATCGGATCACTAGCATAGAACACAAAGCTGCCATCGTGCAATGGCGCGAACACCCTACCCTCAGTAACCCTCATATGTAACGGAAAGTGTTTTGTGATCCCGGGCACCGGTGAACCCTCTTATTTAAAAAATTCAAAATCATATTTGTGAGTTTTCAAAAAATCTGGAAAAAAAATCCAGATATAGCCCATGGTGTATCCCACAAATTTGTAAATTTTTAATCTGAGATACCTTATATTATGGGCTACACAAAAATAAGAAATTTAGTAAAACTTAGAGATTTGAAAATATACATTCTCAGATCTACAAATTTGTCATTTTTGTGTAGCGCGAAATACAAAGTTTTTTAAGTTGAAAATTTTTACGTTAGTGGGATATGTCATTGGCTATACACGGATTTTTTTTTCAGAATTTTTTGAAACTTCTAAATATAGTTTTCGAAATTTTTTAATAGAAGGGTGCACTGGTGCCCGGAGCAAAAAAGTCTCCACTGCATATGTAAGCTCTTCTTTTTTGAAATAATGAAATTCAGGTGCGGAAGCTCTCCCCTCGGTGATCGTTTAAAAAAAAAACGGTTCTGAAACATTTAGGGATTATAAACACACATCTTGTGAACACTTGTAATTTTGTTTCAATATTGCTAGAAATGTATAATTTTAAATTTTGAGGTTGGTACCATATAAAAGTCTAAAACCATGCAAGGTTAGCGCGTGAAACGCTGACATGCGTACTCTTGAGTCTGAAGAAGCAATTACACGTGTGTTTCGTGCCCATCGTCCATACCACGTAAACTGACGATAACGTGATAGCCAGCGGATATGGCGGCTCGGATTTAAGCGCGCGCGAAGAAGCAATCGGTTAGCTCATGTAGAAATGCAGCGATGGTCGATGGATCGATGCAACGTGGCAAGAGATGAGTAGCGGCCATAAAAGTCGACCCAAACTGTGAACGACGTCGACGTTATGGAGTACGTAGCGGTGGCGGGCCAGGTGTCTCCGTTTGTCCAAAATGGAAAACGGTCACGAGCTGGACGACGCTGATGGAGTTGTAAAGAACGAGTGACGGATCGATGCTCCCAGCTGGGGTGGTTGGACTTTTATGTCTAGTCAAGCTGGACGAAGATTGTATGAAGGGTTTCACTTCGTTCTTACTTACTCAAATATGGAAACACGGATATTAGGCTGTCCCCTGTGAATTGACAAATGCTAATCAAAGGATCCACGTCGTCACCAAACTTGTTGCCAAATCGTAATAGAGATGTTGTAAAAAAAAGAGAATAGAATAGAGATGTGGCAAGTGTGGATGTCACTAGCCAGATATACGACTTACGTAAGGAGATCTATGATCTATGAGTGGAGAGTAAACTAACGAGTGACAGTACTAGCTGGCGATCCGCAGGGATCTCTTGTTTATCGTATATATATATGCTGCTGATTTAAATATGTTATTATCACCTGGATCCTACGTACGTCACTGTTGTATGAGTGTTCATTGAAAACAAATTGCTATGATTAGCTGGGTGCATGGGTGTAAGGATATATATATATTCAAATATCTGCATGAAATCGAACGTCATGTATATATATTCGGAAAACTGCACCGTACGTATGTAGTTTTGCGCTTTAGACCTAACTTTGTACACACAGTGATGATGTAGTTAACGCGGGCAATCCAAACCTTTTAGCCCGCTTTTTGATGGTAGCTGACCAGATTTGTTCAACACGTAACGGAGCGTATGGATTCTGTTGGTAAACCAGTGGACACGTAGCATTTTAGGATCGGCACTTCACTACCTTGTACTCTCTCCGTATCAAAATATAAGTCACTCTGCCTACTTACCAAACATATGTATCTAGACATGTTTTAGTGCAAGATCATTTGGTTAGTAGGTAGAGTGACTTAGGGACTACTTGTGTTGTGCCGGTTGTTTGTTTTAATTTTGATTATACGATCGACTATATTGTTTTTGTAGCTTTTGCGGTCATGTTTATGAGGCATGATCAATTCTAGAAGCAATAAAAAGTACAAATTAAATGGCTCATATTCCTCGACAAAATGAGTATCTGTATATGAGGATGAAACACTACCAGAATTTGTCAACAACATTTCCGACTGTCTATATGCCATGTGCCTGATAAAAATTGAAAATGAAAGACAATCAACAAAGAGGCGGCACTCCGCAAAGGCCGGTGTCACTATGCAAACCTATACAAATTTACACATGTCCGTAAATACGGTAAAAGCTATACAAATTTACACATGTCCGTAAATATCTTCCGGCTCTGTTGATCAGTCGTTTTTGCTATATATACAAGCCTGACAATCAACGCTCAACCAGCTGATCATGAGCGAGGAGAATCTAGAAGCATCTACAATGGGACGTCTACAGAGAGGACTGGATTTATAACTTGCATGCACGTACTCCCTCCGTTCCAAATTAATTGACTTGCTTTTGTCTAAATATGGATGTATCTATACTCACTAGTAGGGAAGTGCCTTTCTGTGGCGCACCAAAAACTGTTTCTGTGGCGCATGGTCGTTGCGCCACAGAATCCTCGCCACAAAAATATTATTTCTGTGGCGCACGGAACCATGCGCCACAGAAAGTATACAATTCTGTGGCGCACCTCCAGAGTGCGCCACTAAATTATTGTCCATGCGCCACAGAATTTTTTCGATTATTTGCTGTATTTGACAATAATGTATCTGTGGCGCACTTTGTTCGTGCGCCACAGAATATGGTGCGCCACAAAATTATTTACCGTGCGCCACTAAATTATTTGCCGTATATATTATCGATTATTTGCTGTATTATCAATTATTTGCTGTATTTGACAATAATACAAGTATATTATAGAATTTGTACTGAAAATAATAGAAACAGTAATATATTTTGACACAGTATTAAAACAGATAGATAAATATGTACATCACCACTTAGAGCCCGAAATACATACATATATAGTACAAGCATATGCATTTAACATTGGCATATGCATTGGGATAAGTCGTAGTACAAGCATATGCATTTAACATTGGCATATGCATGAAAATAAAACATTAGTCTTAACCAAGTACAGTGGAAACATCAGTCTACATAGATAAGTGGACAAGTCAACATAAAACATAGTACGGAAAGAAGTGGACAAGTCGCTCTATGGGTCGTCGTCCCTAGGCCTATCCAGCTGAGCCCAGTACATCGGATCTGCGGGGTCATCAGTGTCCTCGCTCCCCCACGGCTGACCCGAAAGAGTGCGGAACGGAGGTATGCCATCCCGCCTATTCACCTCGACCCAGTGCCTAGGGTCGTTGTGGTGATAAGCATCGGGGTTCGGCGGCCCGAACATCCGCAATAGCTGCTGCTCCGACTCCTGCCACTCCTGTGCCGCTGCTGCTGCCGCTCCTCCGACGCCTGCTGCCGCTCCTGCTGCCGCTTCTGCCGCTGCTGCTCAGAGTCGGAATCCCAGTCCTTCTCCCATTCCTCCTCCTGCTGCTCCTCCTCCTGCTGCTCCTCCTCCTCCGCCCAGATCCCAAGAGAAGTGATGTCGTCGTCAGTAGGACCGGCGCCGTGGGAAGGACCGGTGTCGTACGAAGGACCAGCACCGTCAAAAGGACTAGCGCCGAACTGCTGGTAGGACATCAAGTTTGGCTCGTTCTGCAGGAGATGCCTCACATACAGGTCATCCTGGGGGCGTGCATTGCGACATGCGATCTGCGCCTCAGCCAACCTGTGCTCCATCTCCTTGGCCATTTCCACCTGTCTGATCCCATCCGGTATGAACTCATTCACACGGTGACGATCCGCTGGGTAGTTCAGATCCTTATCTTTCTTCTTATCACCGTACTCGTGTACGGCGAAATAATCATAGGCGCGCGCCGCCTCCTCCGCTGTATTAAACTGCCCAGCCCAGTACTTCCTCTTGTTGATATGGATCTGACATCCATACACGTACCGACCAAGCTTCTTCCTATAGCACACCCTCACACCCTTAAACCCGGCCATTCCGTGAAACTAAAACATATTAAAAACAAATTCATTAGAATCAAAAAACTACACAACTATATACTACAAACTACACAATGTGGAAATTCATGCATGTAGGGACATTGATCAAATATGCATAAGTATAACTAATACATCTTGATCCCATGAATAATTTGGTCCATTTTTATTTAACCCTAATACATCGCGAATAATATCACTAATACATCTCCTCTCCCATGCATGAACCTCTGAAACTAACTTCGACCGGGTCCTGAGCAGCGGGGTGCTGAGCCGCGGGCGCTGCGCATCCAAAGATAAGGAACCCTCACAGGGTCATAGCTCACGTGACGAGGAACCCTCTGAAGAAACGACCATCCATTGTTGTACTGCCTATCCAACAAAGTCATGTAGCGACGGACGTGCTCGTCCTCCTCCCTGATATGGCGACGTACCATCTCCTCGGGGCCGGCTCCCTCTGCACCGAGCATGGCCCACGCGACCGCCACGAAAGAAGATCCGGGTCGACGACGTCACCCGGATTCCTCACCAAGATACGCGTCCCGGAAGGTAGCACCTCCCAGTGCCAGCCCGGCGGAGTCCAGTCGCGGACATCGCCCCTCTGGTCCAACAGTGACATCGCCCCTCTGGTCCAGCAAGCAAATTTAAATAAAGTACAAATTCATAGCAACTATCAAATAACACATTTTCCAAACTCATTTTTAGCAATGTGAAAATTACACAATATAAACCAACAATGAACACAACTAAAATTATCTACAATCTAAGCTACACAACTATATGTCCTATTTTCAGCAAAGTCATGCCAAAATTCACGAAATTTTTTGGCATGACCTTTGCTAAAAAAGGGACATATGGAGTACCCGAATTTGCCGGAACGGAAGTTAATAGACGTTCCGGCAAACTCAAGGGTCTCATGGGTACCTGCAGACATTTCACAAATCATATGTCCTATTTTTAGCAAAGTGATGTCAAAATTCACGAAAAAATTTGGCATGACTTTTGCTAAAAAAGGGACATATGGAGTACCCGAATTTGCCGTAACGGAAGTTAATCGACGTTCCGGTAAACTCAAGGGCCTCTCGGGGTACCTGCAGACATTTCACAAAAAATCCACATCTCCGGCCGGCATCTCCACGACACGATGGTCGGAGCACAAACAATCACGACACGATGGTCGTGGTAGCACAGATCAACACAAGCACACACAACTTCTCGATCGGGGTACCAATAGCAAAGATCATACATAAAAAGGATAAAAAGAACAGATCAACACAAGTGTCGGAACTTCCAAGTGTAAGAGTCAACCTAGCTATCCTATGAAATGATGTTTCACAGCGATGACTCTGATTCAGAGAGCAGTAGCGTGGCCCTGAGCCTGAGCTTGACAGAAACTACAGACCGACGGTGCGACACCGTCGATCTTTGGCCCATTTTTTACATTCGTTCTATAGGTTCGGTCATGCTCAGGCTCAGAGTCAACCTAGCTATACTGTGAATCAGAGTCATCGGTGTAATACAATAGAGGCCTCATATATCATTGTCAAAACAAGGCAAAAAGAGTACCTACAAGACCATGTTCTAATACAAGCACTCAAATTGTATATAGTACAAGGTATTGTAGATACTCTTTTCCCTTTAACATGACATAGTTTAAATCATCGGCCTATAGTACATATACAAGAACATGGATAAAAGGATAAAAAAAGATCAGGTCCTACAAGCGGAACAACTCAAGCTCCAGTTTAGCCAATACAAAATAAATATCAAGTTTGAGTTCAACATTAATTAGGTCAACCAAATTAACCCCACAAATTTCTTTCTTATCAAAACATAGTTATGTTCATATCCAGTGGATGGAGTAGCCAGCTATGACCTTCTTTGCACATCCTATTGAAAAAATAGTTGTACATGTTTAGCTTAGATTCCTTATCTTGAAATGTTGTACATGTTATAATAGTTGGCACCACATAGTTATGCTTAGATTCCTTATATCTTCAAATGACTATAATAGTTGTACATGTTAAAACTTATGACAATGTGCAATGTTAAAACTTACTAGTTGAATGCCCGTGCGTTGCCACGGTCCGTTAGTGAATTTATTGGTACACCACATTTAAATATAAGATGCACGTAAATATTTTTTTATAGGAAAATAGTCACATATTTTTGTCGCTAGTAAAACCTGTATGAAACATTGCTACTATTTAAAATTCGCCGAGAGCGTAACCGGTGGAAAACTCCCAAGAACTTTTCAAATCTGTTACAAATCAGTTCCGGTAGGTTAATTATCGGCGATCATGATGCATATCCCTATGGTTCTTAAACAAACCCGCACATAAGTTCTTCATTTTTTCTTGAAAAATGTTTGCACTTTTTCTTTCCCCAAAAACACCCCCTTGGTCGGGAGGAAGAGGAGAGGCCGGTTCCATATAATATTATTTTCAAGAAAATTCAACTATATTCATTCAAGTTCCATACAATATTTTAAAACATAAGTTTTTTCAGAGAATATTCAACACTATTCAAACAGGTTCTACACAGGTTTCTTCCCTGAATCATACATAATTCATATTTTTGAAGATTATCTAACCCGCTATGTTTCATTCAAGAATAACAACAGATTCTCAAAGGAGTCACAGCCATCTCATGAACAGAAAAAACCGGAGACATTTTGCTGCTTCCTTTTGCTGCTAACTCCCGAATGAGTCAGATGGTACATTACAGTTGCTCCTAGGAGGACAACCATATTCATATTCTCATGTGACACCTTTAAGGACAACATCTGCATTGACTGGTTGACAGCACATCTGGTTAGATTACCTCTCTATAACACCTGATGATTTCTCTGTCATAAAAAATACACATTTAAGGAAGCAAAGATGCAAGTGCAAGCTAAATATTGAACAACTTCTGAGAACAAGCCTTTAGAAAGAAGAGGAAGGCCTTTAGTGCAGCAGCTGTATCTGTTGTTCTGGATAATAACCCTTCCTTTTTTTCAAGATGGTGTATGGCTCGACGCCTTATGTATGTTTCTGCAGCCTCTTGCATCATCGGTGCAGTTTGGACTCGTGTGTTCACACCAATCTTTAAGGTGATGCTTGGAGCAATACTGCACTCATCACTGCTGCCATCATTCTGAATTTTTTAAATACCCGCTACTAAATCATACAAATGGAGAAAACCTCATCACACATTCTGAAGACTCATGTGTTCTAGCTAAAGATGTAAAAAAGAGAAAAAGAATAAGCAATATGAAAATTGAGCTCAATTGGTCGTTATTAAGCAGTAGGAATTCAAAGATCTGACGCAAACACGAACCAAAGCTACCAATTCTGATGCACTAAAGCAATATGATAGGGGTTGAAATGAAGAAGATAAAAAATGGCCTTTTCTCACTTGGCATGGTCTACATTGGTTTCCATGGAGATGCAGAAAATCAACGCCAAGCTTAGCTTACCATGCACATATGATTAAATTCTTAATCGTAAAAGATAATCCATACCACCTTTATACTGTAGAAGACAATTTTCTGAAAGATACCAACTTGTTTCTTGTATTCATATTGATTCCCACGACCTTAATTTGGCAACTGCCCCTAAGTAGAATATAGTGGAGCTCATTAATAACAGGTTACACAAATGAACTTGATTTTGTACGTAAAATTTCTACCACATTTTGGTTTTCTTCTATGCTCTCCACATATCCTATCAGTAACCATTACTAATGTATTTTGCCGATCTGAGAAACATCCAATTGCTTAATAACCACATTGAGCATGGACTCATGCATGAGCAGGGACGCAAAGTTACAGACTTGCAAATTACGGTGTACCATATATGCCAATTTGTATCAATCAATGCAAATATATTTATGAGCGTGTCAGAATACAAATTGGCAGTGTACCATGACGTATGCTTTTTGGTGGTTCTTCAGCGTCAGCATGACAATCTGTGCGGCTAACTCTGGCGTCACACTGAGAACTGGCTTGAGAGCAGTTTGGGAATCAAATATGTAGAAGGAAGCATCATGACTAACCTGTCACTCTTCTGGAAAATCTCCACCGATAAATAAACAGAGCATTCATTGGGTGAACATGGCGGAAACGCCATTGATAAGCTAATTGAACAATGTACTACCAGATTGAGTGACATGCGTCAGAATCCTCCCGTGGACATGCACATTCAAACAAATCTTCTATAACAATAATTATAGGGTCCATCCAAGTTTTTTCCATGGTATCTTTATGCTTAGCTTCCCATCGTCCTGCAGAAATAGTATCATGGGAACTCAGAATTTACAACTACAAATAGTTTGCTCTAAACAGAGGAAGTATTTTTTATAGCCAAACAGTCCAAGTGGGAGCATAGATCATACCGGTCTTAAGTGCAAATGGCAGCTGCAGGTAGTCGGGCTTTCAGAATGAGCTATACATTTTCCAATAGTACTTGCTCTGCAGAAAATGGACTCGTAAATGTTTAGCCACCATCAGAGAGACAGCACAAGCCCGAGCTAAGCCGCGTAGATGCTATTAATTCTAAGCAGAATTACTTGGCAACTCGTATATCAGTATCAATCACCGATGCAAAGCATATACAAGCAGAATAATGGATTCAATGGAACCTGTGCACAGAAAAGTCCAGAACGATCGAACCCAATGCCAGTCACACCTTAATCAGAACTCAAACATCACGCATCCGTAGAATTAACCAACAAATTTAGTGCTGCGGCGACGAATTAGAAAACAGCGTGGATCAGGAAACCACTGGCTCGCGAGTGGTTTGGCCAACCAAGTAGTGGAACGCGGGTGTGGTTGCTAGTGCTCTAGGGAGGGGATCGAGGACGAACTATCCCAGGTGCTGATCTTAAGCTACTACTTCTGGATGCCTTTGACGTGCGGCCGACTACAATGTAAAGGAGGACGCATAGCTACCTTGTTACAGGATGCGCCAGAAGGGGAGACTCGTGTCCTGGGGGAGGCGACGCAGCGGACTTCACGAGTGACGGCGGAGTCGCCCTTGGAACGATTGACGACGGCGTCGCGTCCGCGCGCCGTGCGGATGAACGACGAGGTACGTTGACGAGGGGCGAAGGGGCGTCGGCGGCAGCGGGCGCGCAGACGCGTCAATGGCAACCTTGATGCGTTGACTGTGGATGAGAAGCGTGCCCGATGTAGCAGCCCTGACCGGGGAGTTCGTCGGAGGCGGACGCGTGGGAGCAGGGCACATGAATGGCGACTTCGGCTCGCGCGACCGTGGCCTGCTGAAACCCTAGCCGCCACCGGTGGTTCCGCACGGGAGAGGACGGGAAATCAGAGTGGGGGCTCGGTGTTCGGGGTGGCAAGTATTAATGTCGAGAGTTCGTTATGGGTGATTGACGCAGCATATACGAGATTAGCGATGGGCCGGAGCCTTAGTTAGTTGGGCCTGACGAACGTAAATTGATACGTTGATTAGCGATGGCAGAAAATAGTGGCAGAAAATGGGAGGGACTACCAACGTACGTCCAACTCCCATTTAATAGTAAAGATGATTTAATCTTATAATTTAAAACTATAATTTTTTCAGTGGAAGACATGCATCTTATGACAAAGAATTTAATCTTATGATTTAAAACTATGATTTTGGTACTGCAGGGCGGCGATGAGGAGGAATACGTACCGGGACGCGAGAGGTGGCGGTGGTGGTCGTCGGCGACGGCGGACGCGCGCGGGGAGGGCTCGACGCGGGGTAGCGGTGGTGGTCGACGGCGACGGCGGACACACGCGTGGAGGGCTCGATGCGAGAGGTGGCGGTGGTGGTCAACGGCGACGGCGGACGTACGCGTGGAGGGCTCGATGCGAGAGAGGTGGCGGTGGTGGTCAACGGCGACGGCGGACGCGCGCGGGGAGGGCTCGATGCGAGAGGGTGGCGGTGGTGGTCGACAGCGACGGCGCGTGGAGGGCTCGACGCGAGAGGTGGCGGTGGTGGTCGATGGCGACGGCGGACGCGCGCGGGAGAGGAAACGAGTGTGGCCGGATAGGGTTGGACTGTGTGGCCGCGCGAGCCAATGATTTAAGTGTCGGAATTCTGTGGCGCACGGGCTCCGGTGCGCCACAGAAACATGAGTATCTGTCCCGTGCGCCACAGAATGGACACCCAGGCTAACATTGATGTGGGGCTCACCGTATTTTTTGTGGCGCATCGTCCCACGTGCGCCACAAAATATCATGTTTCTGTGGCGCATCGTCCCACATGCGCCACAGAAATGTCACCAGATTTTCCTGGATGCGGGACCCACCACATTTTTGTGGCGCATGGATTTCTGGTGGCGCACTCAGTGGCGCACGGCTTAACGGTGCGCCACAAAAAGGCGTTCCATAGAAAGCCACTTCCCTACTAGTGACTTGTTAGGTGTCTAGATACATCCGTGTGTAACCAAGTGTGTGTCAATTAAATCCGAACGGAGGGAGTACATGATGCAACGGTGGCGCATACCGCATAGACATACTCCGGCCTGCGCGGCATTTCCGGCCGTCGCCTCACACGATCGAATAAAGCAGCAGCAGCAGAGAAAGCGGATGAAAGTGGAGCCTATACCAACGGCGACGGTGGATGCAAAACGTGGCAGGTATACGTACGTAAGGCGGCCAATGAAAGCGGAGCCTACACCAACGGCGACGACGCCTCGACGTCGGCGACGGTCCAGGTGTCCCCATTTCCCCTGCAGATGAAGAGGATAGAGCCGCCGTCTCGCCAAAACGGGAAAAACTGGTCACGAGCTGAGATAAATGACAGGATATAAAGTGCTAGATGTGCTAGACTGCTAGTGCTAGCTATAGATAGGTACAGATATATTGGTTGCTATTTCCTCCCTCGTGATTACTTTGCAATTTGCATCGAGCTCGATCAACTACATGATCGTGTTAAGCTCTTAACGGTTACCTTGCATCTGTGGCTCTCGGAGCATGGTCCTAGCCATGTTCTGCATCATTAGGTTGTTCACAAAGCGACACTCGGACCCGTTTCGTGTGGTGTGAGTTCTTAATGCATATTGTTTGGTTTACTTATGTGTTTCGTGTACTCTAATGTCGTCGTATTGAACAACAGATGCCTAGGGGTAGGCTTAAGTTTGGGGCCGATGGACGCTGGAGGATTCGGAGAGGGATAGCGCGCTGAAGAGCGCACACGGAAGAACAGATGAACGCAAGTATTTACCCTGTTTCGGGGCTCTCGTGAGAGATAACACCCCTACTGCAGCATCTAGCCTATTCTGTGTATTCTCCTCTCATATGTGATTGGTACAAATGCTCCTTGAGCTGTGTGTATGCTGCCTCTAAGAGGTCTTAGCTAGGAGGAGCTCCACGGGAGCGGAGGGAGAAAAGAGAGCCCAAGGGGCTGAGGAGCCCGTCCGTGGCCGCCTCCACCTCTTCCCCTGGTGCCCTTTATATAGGTGCCCAGGGGACAAGTGAGGGGACAAGCAGACAAAGAGTACTGTGCACTGTACACTGTAGCTGACATGACTACTGGGGTCTTGTCAACACTGTTCCGATGTCATGGTGATGTCCCATCCTGCGCACTGTAGCCACGCTTGGCCATGCCCTGGATAGGCATGGCCTGTCTTGTCCGTGTCCTTGAGTTTGTCTTCTAGTTCCTGTCTCCGGGATCTTCGGTAGGTGGCAGGGAGTATCTTGTACTTGACGAGGTTGTGGCCGGGGACATCGGAGGTGTGGAGAGATGCCGGCCTCATGCCCGGTCTCGGTCTTGGCGGCGTAGGAGGCGAGGTGCTGGAGAGGCGATCCCTGGTAGAGGTAATGATCGATGCGATACCGAGACTGCAATGGCCCGATATGCCGGCCAGCCGAGGTAACGATCTATCCGGGATACGTGAGTCCTTGGCCCAGCGACGGCCCGTCCGGGGCGTGCTGATCACGGCCTGCCCAGCAGCGGCCTACCCAGCCGAAGTAGAAGGCCGGCCCAGCCGAGGTGAGCTGTCTCGGCCCACCCGAGGTTGGCGGACTCGGCCTGTCGAGGCGGAGTAACTCGGCCTGTCTAGGCTGGTGCGGTTAATTCGGCCCGCCCTGGCGCGGTTAATTCGGCCCAGACCTGGCGCAGGTGTCTCGGCCTGCCGAGGAGCGGGTAATCCGGCCTGCCCTGGGCGAGAAGAGTCTCGGCCCAGCCCGAGGCTGGGGAGTGTCGGCCCAACCGAGGTAATTGTTGTATGACTCGGCCCAGTCTGCCTTTTTTCCCTGTTTCTTTATCTTTTACTTACTTTTCTGCTATCTCTTCTAATAACTCGATTAAACCAACCACTTTGGGGTACCCGGGGTTACATCCCCGACACTAATCTCTTATCAACGTGGTGATCTTACCTCACACTACTGCGCTTACCATGATAAGCGGCTAGCAGGACAACTGCGCGGGGTCGCGCGGCTGCGGTCCAAAGTAAAGTTGATGTAGGAGGTTCGCCGGTGGTTGCGTTGCTGTCTATTAACTCCTCCGACAGTTGAGTTCATGACGGCGAACGGAGGCGACGGAGGTAAAAAACACACTGTACAGTAGTGCTGTCTAAACACCTACAAACTTTAGTAACTCGTAGATGTCTGCCGAAATAGAAAAGTTAGAACACAAAAGCTGTGGCAAACGTCGAGATGAACATGCTCGTGCAAGGATTTTTCAAAATGTCAACCAAGTGCGATAAATTTGACAAAATTCGTCTAAAAATGTTCCCAACATCGGTTCAAAATTGGCAAGATATGGTCAATGAAACTTAAAACCGGGTACGGGAATGGAACCAAATTATTGACGCACACATATTTCGTGCAAATAATTTTTAAATTGAAATGTATTTGTGTAGATTAGAGAGCAAGTGAAAAGGAAAATGAAAAAGGGAAAAAGTATAATGGGGCGTCCTCCCACTGGTCGGCGCGGACGAGAACGAGCAGGGGAGCGCGCTGACCTTGCCGCACGACTGCCGCGCTCCACGTACGCCGGCTGCTGCCTTTCCGTACGCCGCTGCCCTGCCCTCAGGGCCGTCTCCAGAAATTTGGGGTCCCTGTGCGAAACATAAAATGGGGCTCTAAATTTTGTACATTCACATAAAAGTAATAACTAAAATGGAATTTCACTTTATTTATAACTTTCATATATTATTTCGTACAATGTATAGAAATATAGCGAATACCAATTCTACTAAAGTACCAATAAATCCACAAACTAACCTTATGTTCTACTGAAAAGTATCATCCATCTTGTGATTTATGAGATGAATTGTTCAAATATTTCTCGTATTTAATTTTCTATAGGCTATCATTTTCTATACTCAGACACTACATGCATGGTTTTAGGCTTATCAAGATAACTAGATCAAATAATAAGAAGTCAAAAATCAGTTGCCGTCGGGCTGCGCTGGCGCTGGCTGCATGGGTGAGGAAGGCATGCAGCGCTGGCTGTTGCAAGCTGTTTTCGTCTTTTTAGCCGAGCAATCGGACCAGATCGGGTATTCGGGAGATGTACAAGTGATTGCGGTGCCTATTCGTTAACAGAAATCTGTCTTGGCTTGTTATTGGGCCAGGGGAGTTGGAGAATCGGGACAAGGCCCAGCCTTTTCAGTTGGAATTCGCTCAAAAATGGCTGGAAAATGGAGAGACTCAGTGCTACGGGCTTGGGCTGCGGTGGGAATTGGGGGCCCCTGGAATTTGGGAGCCCTGTGCGGTCGCCCAGTTCGCACGGGCCCTTCGACGAGCCTGCCTGCCCTTCGCCGACGCGCTCCACGGACACCTTAGTAGTCGGGAGCTGGGGCGTGGCCTTAGTAGTCATCCTCGTGGCCGCCTCGGCCTCACGGCCGCCGTGAAGGAGAATAAAGAAGGTGAGCATACCAAAGACTCTCATATCCACTCAGCCAAAACTGCTAAACAGTGCGCAAAATACACTGAGCGAGGGCGCCTCTAAAAATATGGCCGAATCGACCGTTCCTTTAGAGACTGGCCCAAGTGTGCTTTAAACTTTAAGTGGAACAAAAACACGGTGCAAGGCAGTCAACCAAACAACCCAAAAGTTGGGCCGAATAGTGCAAAACGGAGGCATCCAGTAACAAAACACGCCCTAACTCTCAAATGGCGGACATGCAAATTAGGTAGCGACATATAACATTGTGTTGCTGATTTAAGCTGTATAAAGATGCTCGGAGAGATGCAAGACGTACTCGGCTGGTGTGGCTGACGATAGTCGATAGCAACGATGATGTATATATAGCCAAAAATCCTCTTCTTTTATTTGTAGCGTCCTGCATTGGCACAGGTTGTTTCACTGATATTGTTGATGCAATTAAGTTCAGGTGTTTGATTGATCACCGTAATCGCGGAATTAACTCTAGAAGGAGAGCTTCAGCAGCAGAAGGAGTTTTTTAAGAAAACGAAAATGATCGCCGGACGTAGCAGAACGTATTTAGGCCACAGATTGCACGTACTGCATGTTGGATCCTCGTAAACAATTATTTAGCGTGGTAGGCAAATGCACCTGAGCCACAGGTTTTAGCCCAAAACGACAAATCAAACTTTTGGACGAATAGTTCAGCATAAAATGAGCAATTTTCTATCTACTAGACCGATCTAAGCCGCAAAACATGGCTTAGGCGTGTTTGGTTAGGTATAAACACTCGGGTCAGGCTGGGATGTAAAATAACCCGCTTGGTTGCCTGCTCCGCGTTGTTGGTCCGCACGAATTTGAAAATACCTCTCAGTCAGGCCCGCTAGTAACGGTCGATTTGGTCGTTTCTCTAGAGCCCTACCCTCCGCGTGTAATTTGGGGAATGCCTACCATCCTTGTCCATACTCGTGCGACTCTGGATATGGCGCGAGGTCGCACGAGCACGCGAAATTGCGGCGCTAGAAAATTCGCTCACCGCTCTCTATTTTCGCCCCTTTACTTCATCCCCTTCCGCTCACCGCCAGAACTCTCGCCTCACTCCCCGCTTCGATCTCTCTCTTCCGGCAGCGAACCATCATCTCCTCCACGAGAAGGTAAGCGGCAACATCTCCTTTGTCCGGCGTTGGTCGACGGCGGGCGGCTTCAACCTCTTCCTCCCCTTCTCCGACCTGCGAGCATCCGCGTCCGGTGCTACCATGCATGTAAGTTTCTTCAAAGCCTAAGTATTGTAGATTAGATCTGTGAGCAGTAGGTAGGTCTTTAGGTCAAGATGGCCATAAGCAAGTAGATTTTGTTAGAGTATGGCATATATGATTGTTACGGTAGTTTAGAATAGAGATAGGATTTGTTTCTCTACAATCCTAATTTGACTTGTACTATCCCTGAACGCCCTATATATACTCGCTCATGAGGCTCAATAATACATCCATCATATTTCGTCAATCTCATAATTCTACATGGTATCAGAGCGGCACGATCCCTGACCTAGCCGCCGTCGCCGCGCTTCAGCACCATGCCGCCCCCGGGGAGATCGATCTCCACGATCTCTCTCGGGGCCGCGCGACCGTACCTAGGGTTCGTCCGCCGATCGTGTGATCGGCTGCCCTAGAGTCATTTTTTCCGGTCTGTTGATCCGGTTTTTCTCTCACTCGCAGGTCGTTTTTTATCGGCGTATTTTTTTTGTTTTCCGATCTAAGATTGGTTTGCGTCGCCCGCCACCACCCGTCGTCTCCGCGCGCCTCTACTTCGAAAACGGCATCGACATGCACCGGCCCGCTCCTCGACAGCCGGCTATCGCGGCCGACTCGTTGGTGCTGACTCCGCACGTGCCGGCTCCTTTTGGCCGGCTATCGCGGCTGACTCGCCGGCGCCGACTCCGCACCGACTGGCTCGTCTTCATCGACCGCGTAGCAAGGCCAGACGCGTCGTACAAGGGATGCCTCGATGCGTAGTCCAAGGGATGCCTCGACGTGTCGCAGCCGGTTTCCCTCGCCTGCACGGTCTCCGTCGCCGGTTCGTCTTCGCCATCATCGACCGGGACTTCACCGACAACTTCGTCATCGAATCCGATCTGCGCGTCCTCGTCGCCGCCATGGAGAGTACCGCGCTGCGTCGGTTTGATCAACCGATCACGCGCCTGTCTACGCCTAGCACGTCCCCGAGCACACGCCTACCACCCATCGAGCTACAGGCAGCCGCCGTGTCACCCCTTCGCGCCGCCGCGCCGCAGCCTTTGGTCCACGTTGCCGGCTAGCAACGTGCCTTCTCAGGCTTGTAGGCCTCCGGCGGCACCCAGCTGCTGCACCGACTTGCTCCCCGCAGCTAAGACGCCCGCTTAGGCTGTAGCGTTGTTGTACGCGATCTTCATCGCCGCCAACCGCGCATCGACGTTTTTTGGCCCCCACCGCGCCACCTCCTATGGCGCAGGTCGCAAATGTTCGCGCATGGTCTTCATCACGCCGCCGGGTTCTTCCTCGCCTACCTCGAGTACCGCCACCGCACCACTACAGGTAACCTGCACGACCACTTCAGGCTGTCGCATGTCCCGCCGACCACTCTTGTCCACGTGTTCAGCATGGCCACTCCAGGCCGTCGCTGCCTTCGCTGCCTTCTACGTCCTCATCGCCAGCGTCATCATCCTCGACCCAGATTACGTCTACTCCGACAACCGCGGACTGCATCTCCTCTGCTAGTCCCTCCGACACTGGCGTATGGTTCGTGGTGGTCCCTGGCCCCGCATGCACGGTACATGCAACACCGGTGTGTGCCTTCGTCCCCGACGTGTCCCCGGGTCTGGCAAACTCGGGTCGGCACCTCGTCTTCATCGGCTTTGACAACGTACTCGGCATCGACTCCCTCCTCTATGACTGCCTCGACTATGTCACCGACTTCTTGTTTGTGTACTCGGTTCTGGCAAAACCGGAGTATGCCTTCGTCCCCGACGTGCGCATTATTCCGGCAAAACAATGGTTGCACCTCGTCCTCGATGGCTCGGACTGCATCGTCTCCAGCATCGGCATCCTCGACGACTGCCTTGACGCGTCTCCGTCACTCTCCTCGCGTACTATGTGCATGCGGTTTCATGTATGTCTACCTTGACACCGGCAAACCCGACCACGACATCAACCACGGCGACCCCTCGCACGGCTGCCATGACCAAGGCTGCACCGCCCAACGCTCTCGGCCCCTCAACATCTGCGCCGCTACAACCGTCCACGATGTTCCCGCTCGTACCGCAGGGGATGTCAGCCCGCTGGTTTCTACTTCAGTTTCTCTTCAGTTTTACCGTCCGCGACGCTCCTGTTGTTCATGACGCTACCGCTACGACTGCAGGGGATGTTAGAGTATGGCATATATGATTGTTATGGTAGTTTAGAATAGAGATAGGATTTGTTTCCATACAATCCTAACTTGACTTGTACTCCAAGATGATCCCCTGTATGCCTATATATACTCGCTCATGAGGCTCAATAATACATCCATCATATTCTGCCAATCTCATAATTCTACAGATTTGAGTAGATTTAGCATGTTAGGCAGTGAAGACGAGTTGCGATTTGACTCGATTTTCTATGTTAGGTAGTTTTGTTGTGTTAGATCATGATGATGTTGCGGTAGATATTCTTGCTTAGTAACCTTATCTTGCTCGTAACCCTTGTAGGACATCACCCGTGATGAGTTTGCGCTTGCGCTGACAGAATGTCAGCCAGACCTTCTCTCATTTGTCATGGACTCAGGTGTTCGAGGTGCTTGTCACCCCAGAGAGTTTTTTAAGGGATTCCAAACCTCCTCAATTATAAGGTAAACCTCCCACATCCATCTCAGTTTCACCGGTTTATTTGTTCTTTTTGTGTGATTTGTGCAAACACTAGATAAGACAGTTCTAAATCCTCCATTATGCAATGTATTATAAAACTAGTACCATGGATGCAGGGATTTGGTTATTGGTCAAATTACTGCTGTCACCGACCGGTTACCGAATTTCCTGCCCCCCTCCAGTAACTCAGTTTACCGGGTGAAAAATACCGGACCATTTGAATTTGGGCAGAATTCTTTCTCCCAAAATCTTATTTTATTTTTCCGTTGGGTCAAGTTTTAATTTAAAATTTTGATTGACAATATCGTCCGGTAAACAATAGGTAATTTTCCGTTAACCGTGGTTACCGGAAATCCCCCCCCCCCCCCCCCCCCCCCCTCCCCTCTGATATTTTTCAAATATGGTAACCAAATCCTTGCATGGATTGTTTCATTTATTATGGATTGTTACATTTATTAGTTTGTAAACTCACCGCCATGTGGTGGTAACATAATAAATCTATTTGTCTCTTTCTTGCTTAAGGACATCTTTGGTTAAAATGATTTCTTAAACGATATTATAGGATTTTAGTTTTTTTTCATATAGAGTGCATTTTCTTTAAAGTATAGAATCCTCCATAATTCCTACGAACTGGTTTCCTACACCTCCAAAATTTCTATGAACCGGTTTCCTACACTATTATCCTATAGCATTTTTAGCACGATGTGAGACCTCTTGAAAAAATTCCTATGTGTCAATAATAACTATGACATGTTCTCAATCTCTATAGAAATTTCCTGCGTTTTTTCTGTGGTCAATCAAACAACATCTGCTACTCATTCCTTCGTTTTTTTGTTCCGGTAGA
Organism: Poa pratensis; assembly: GCA_947311845.1. Lineage (NCBI taxonomy): Eukaryota > Viridiplantae > Streptophyta > Magnoliopsida > Poales > Poaceae > Poa > Poa pratensis. The sequence goes on along the minus strand of CAMZMU010000072.1, from coordinate 20,516,445 downwards.
ATCTCAAGTGTCATGACATTCTAATCCTGCGATATTTCTATTCCTGTGTTTTTCAAATTGCGCGAACCAAAGAGACCCTAAATAGCCGTCACGTATCTTTTTTGTTAGTTGCCATGCATGTTACTACATTTCTCCCACTATGTTACTCACAATATGGCTAGTCTCATAATTTTTTTTGGACGTCAGAGGTAAGTCCATAGCCCTTTTGTTACTGTTTGATCACTTAAATATTTGTAAAGCCGGCTAAGGCCTGTAGGATTTATAAATGAAACCATATGTAATGTCTGGCTTGAAAGAACTATCTGCTCCGCAACTACATATTCACCAAAGTGTATATAATAATGGCCCTTTTCCCAGCAACAACAAATGGCATTTTGTTCTCTTTGAAGGTTGGTATTCTCGTGAGCAAATGAAAGCGTCGGCTCGATTCCTTGCGGTTTGTCGACTGTCGTTGCGGTATGAAATGAAGTTAACCAGCCGACCAATAACCCACATGTTTAATTTGTTACTAGTAGCTGTGCACGTGCAATGCACGTCAATACAATTGCTCAATAATATTTTTTTCTCCTTTTTCTCCCACGTGTTGCGTCTCAACACCTCTCCCTTTTCACTCAAGAGCCCCGCTAGTAGGACTGCAGAATTCACACCCGTCGCCGCCAATCTTGGTTGCGAACGCATGCATTTTCTTGTCTACACTAAAACCGAGAGTTCAAAACTCATTGGCAATCCATGCCATGATGCCAACAATCATCAAGCAGCAGAAGACGACAACACTCACTGTCTCAAGAACTTAACATGCCATTTCGTTGCAATTTAAATACGCCAATCAGTTTATCTTAACATCCCTTTACAATAGTTACTTTGTTTAGGGTAAGTCATTTGACATGCCACAAGTATTTATCAGTTTATCTTAACATCCTCCTGGTGACATCTCAAAAGCAAATGCGAGATCATCCAAAATAGAAACCATTATTATTATAGCAGCATAGATACCAAAGATGCCTCCAACATATTTAAGAATCACAATGGCTCGACATGAAATCAATTCTATACGATGTGCATCATATGAAAATAAAGTATGGGGACTACATACATCGACTTTAGGTGTCATCCTTGCTCCACCACAGAAAATGGGAGCATCAAACACCGATCAGAAAATGAAATACAAACTATGTTAGAGCCAAATGTTGTACTGTACCATTTGGTTCATTAATTTGCTCAAACCGACAGCCTACAAATAAAATCACGTAGAAAAATATTTTTCTATCTTGTTGCCAAGCATAAATGCTCCGAAGATCTCTATCTTGTTGCTGAAAATCATCTCCATTCTCCCTTTCTCCTAAAAAAGCTTTCACTACACAATAAAACATCATATAAGTCAGGTCACACTCTTGTATTATGCAAGAATATAGTGTTAAAATATACGATCATGGTAAAAATGAAAATGACTACTGAAAATCATATCCATTCACCATATCTCCTCAAAGAATCTTACACAGTACAACATCAAATGAATTAGATCAGGTTACTCTATTATGCAAGAAGACAGTAATAGCAAGGCTTATTTTACTTACTTACATCCTGTCTCCCGTACAGTTGTATCAAAGTACCTTTTGGTTTAGGCAGATAATTAATGGTACATTAAACATGATCATGAATATAGTGGAATTAACTGCAGATAAGAACTAAAACCATGTAAGCCAAAAGTTAAAGAGACAATTATTTATGCTCTATTGTAGTTTCTCTATCGCAATTTCACCTGAAATAGCGCTGCAAATAACCAGTCATCATAACCAATTTAATTTATGATCCCCCTCATGAGTCTCGTGTCAGGTTTCAAAATAAATATGCTGCAAACCCGTGGTGATAACATACAAATAATGATCCCTTTCTCTTCTTCAAGTTATGTCACTTCTGTACTGCCACAAGGTGCAAATGCAACCAATTTAAACAAAAATAAGGAAGTCAGCTCATGTAATGAAAAAAATCACAAACACAAGCAGTCATCTAAAGTCAATAATCCATCTGAATTTGAGAACCACAAGTACTATAAAAAAACTGATTTAACTACTTATGAAAGGAAAGGCATTGGGCATGAATAAAATATCCAGAACGCAACAGCATCAGCCATAATCATCAGATTATACAAAATATAACCCATCGAAAGAAAAAGCATCCAATTTTTTACCTCGATGCAGACAAGGGGATCCAGCTATAGGTAGCTAGTACTGCCGTGGCTACAGGGTAAGAGCATTTTAGCGATGCATCCTCTAGTCGATAATCACCAAAGAAGCGAAATTATTAGGATATTTTTTGCCGCAGTGGTGCCCATAGGTGGTGCGGAAGGAGGGAGGCTAGCTCAAGTCGGAAAGGGATCTAGGGCGAGTGCGGCACACAGCAGCGGCGCGACTGCTGTGACCTGGGATTGCCCGCGACAGCCATGGGTCGATGGCGGTTCCCTCTTCATCTCCCCGCGATCTGGACTGCTGGACAACGGGCGTCGAGGAGGTTCTTGAGGCAGCAGGAAGAAATGGCCGCGGATCAGGCGGCGTTTCGGTGGTGCGATGAAGCTCGCCGTCAAGGACTGGAACACGATGCCATGGAGGACCTCCTCCCCGGCTTGCTCTTCCCCTCCCTGTCCAGGACAGGCCGCTAATGGAGGGAATCTACAGGACGACGAGCTCGGGCAGCTCGCCAAGCGCCGGCGGCAGGGGCACGCAGACGCCCCATCGAGGGAGAAGTCACGAAGTGGATTTGACAAAAACAAACAAACATAACGTGCGTTGGATTGTGTTGAGGTGCTCAACAACGAACGAGCAATCTGATCCTTTGATCAAATATTGGACGCATACGATTTAATGTACCCTGTCATGTTTTCTCTTTTATAGTATAGTAGTAGTAGTATAGATTAGAACCTTTTGTCCCGGAAGCAACTCAGATACACGCCGTTCTACCTGACACGTACGTACGGTCTGACATGGTGTGCCTTTCTGCCGACCGCTTGGAGAAGAGTATGAAACACTTGTACACCCCACTGCCTCGAGAGTCGAGACCCATCACCCATACGCTCATTTTTTTTTCCTTTTTAGTTTTTTTTTTGCGATTTAGTTTCTCGCAGGTCTCAAGCAAACTCAGAAACTAGTCTCAGGTCTCAAGCATACAAAGTCAGAAACAGAAAAATACTTGTACAGTTCCTGCTCTGCCTAGCAAATTGGTCAAGGAAAGATACGGAATAGGCTCGAGAGTAGATCAATGGAGCCCGAGCTCAATGGAGCACTATATTTTGATTTTTTTAAAAATTAAAATTATCAGGACAAAAACTGGCTGTAGAGAATGCTGTATTTTATCAGCACGTCAAATCTCAAATCAAAATATCTTGTATTTTGCACTGCACAAAAATGACAAAGTCTGACAGTTGAAATAGTGAAAATTTAAAACTTTCAACTCTTCCTAATATGTTGGATTCTATTTTCGTAGACAAGAATATGAAATATTGTGATTTGAGATATTGCATGTTGGTAGAATACAATATTTTCTACATCCAGATTTTATTAAATTTTTTTTGAACTTTTAATATGATATTAAATTATCAAATAAAGAGCTCCATCGGGATCGGCCTCCCTCCCCCCTCCCCCCCTCTCATATCGAATACATAAAGAGGTATTCCACCGATATCATGTCGATGAACCAAGCACTATATTTGGAGCAAGTTTTTTTTCCAGGCAGATTTCCATATTAAGTACGTAAATGCGATTAGAAACACGGGTAAAAATGCTACTGGTACCGGACTGACCAATTGTGTGGAGATTAGTGTTACTGGTTGTGTTTGAAACATTATTCCTTTTGTGTTTTGAGAAAATACAACCCAAAGACTTCATATATCTGATGTATAAAAAGGAAAGCAAACGCCGGTACAAAGTAGATACACCTCGACACAACACAACTAGTACAAAACGAAAAATACGCAAATTCCATAATGGTTATCTTCCTACTAAGATTGTTCGACGACTTCCAAAGTTCGAAACATGCAATGAACAAGCAGAAACAGGCTGGAACACCTACAAACGCCCTCGCCGATCTAGACTTTGCATAACGCAATAACCACTCGTAGCGAACAACATGATCAAATAACCGCTGAAAAAACATCGGCTGGGGACAATCCCTAAACAACAGATTTGTAATATTTCACAACCAATTCAGAGGGTTGGAAAAATCGAACGAATGAATAGATCGAAGATGTCGCACCACAGACCAGCAAACAATTTCTCTTAAACGACACACCAACTGTTAAGATCCACGGAAATCAAACTTGCCCTTCACCGATACCAGATCGAACGTTGACGAGGTACGGAAGATCTTACTCGAAGTGAACTACTTTGCCTCTTAGTTGTTACCTACTCCATCTTCGTCTGTGAGCGTGACCCAGCTCTCCTATTTGACCGTCACTAGACCGTGTCGGTGCACTAGGTGACTTGCCTCCGAGGATCTTCGCATCTTCGCCCGCGTTGTGGCACTCCGATCCAGATGATCGAGCTACCCCATATACCAGTCCCAAAAACACTGGATATATGACAACTTGATAACAAAGACATAACCAAATATATATTTATGGCTCCGAGTTCGGATGGATACAATATTACAACACTGGGTGAGGCTCCAGCTCTTGCGCAACAGGTGCACACAACAGTAAGTACATTATTTTTCTAACATTGAGCCTCTAGCGGAGATCGTAGCGGAAACGTAGGTAGTAGTGTGGCGACAGCGGGCCTTATTCCACGGGGTCCTGCCTGGGATACGGGTTCCTAGTTCTCGTACAGCGGGTACTCGGCGACGGGTGTAGCAGGGTCTGGCCACATGAAAAGCCAGGTGAGTACATTGAATGTACTCGCAAGACATTAGCCCAAAATCAAACAAGGGCTATCTATATGGCATGGCATAAGTTCAGAAAGTAGCATGGCATGATTTCGGGTATTTAAGTGCGAGTCCAAGCTTAACGGTTGGACTTAACTTACCTACTTACCTTAGTAGGGACGTTTCGTGTTATCAAGTGAGATCACGTTTCTCACTCAACAACTCGTAACCACATCTAGGCTACCAAGCCTTTAGCCAACTCTGGCTTAATTCACAACTCTCAAGTCCTTAGCCAACTCTGGCTAGACTCTCAGGTTTCCCGTGTTCGTTGAGTCTTAATTAATTTTTCCAACTTCGACTGGACTGACTCATAGTGTGACTTGACCCAAACATCGTCCCATAACCTAGGGACAAGGCTAGAATCTAGATTTACACTCTCGAGAGGTTGCAACATTTATCCACACACTGAGGTCTAGGCTTGTACCGCCGGTACCGAAGTACTAGAACCGATCTTGGCGACGGCACAAACCCACACTTCCACAACCGTTACTCTACCCGGACACTCCTGTGTAGCCACCGACACGTCCAAGGGACCAAGTCTTATGGCGAAGTGAATCCGGCACGCCCCCAACAGATGAGCGATGCCTAGCTCCGGAACCTTTGCAAGACTAGCCCCGACCACAAAGGTAACCGACTAGACTTGCCAAATGGGTGGCGTCAAAGGAGGCTAGATAAAATAACCGGCTATGGTCCGCCCATGTGAACGACGCGTGGTTGTGCTGGTTGTGCTTGGTGAGTGGCACTATGTGACTCAATCTAGTCGAGGGAGGTGATTATCTTTTTAGTCAAATTTTAATTTCCAGGTTTCAACAAGATACAAGCAACACAAGGTAACCACATAATAATATCAGCAGTAAATAAACATATCCACCTGCATGTACCAAAGTCCAAGCATAATAAAATAAAATGTCAACCGGAAGACTATGGCGGCGAACCCGCCGACCAGCGCCTTCTCGTTCGACAAAAGGAAAGAAACGTCAATCGGATGACTACGGCGGCGAACCCGCTGACCAGCGCCTTCTCGTTCGACAAAAGAGAAGAAACATCAACCGGATGACTGTGGCAGCGATTCCGCTGGCAAGCGCCTTCTCGTTCAACAAGAAAAAAAACATCAACCGGAAGACTGTGGCAGCGATTCCGCTGGCAAGCGCCTTCTCGTTCGACAAAAGAAAAGAAACGTCAACCGGATGACTGTGGCAGCGATTCCGCTGGCAAGCGCCTTCTCGTTCGACAAAAGAAAAGAAACGTCAACCGGATGACTGTGGCAGCGATTCCGCTGGCAAGCGCCTTCTCGTTCGACAAGAAAAAAAGAAACGTCAACCGGAAGACTGTGGCAGCGATTCCGCTGGCAAGCGCCTTCTCGTTCGACAAGAAGAAGGGTGTTGCGATGATCCACAGATATATAAGTGCGGCAATATTAAAATGCAACATGGCATATGAGATGCAACAGATATCAATTCAGACAGTCAAGCAAATTTTCTAAAGTTCGACCGAGTTTGAGATCGGGTTAACGGCTTGCCTTCGGGTTCGGAAACAACTCCTACTCCGTCAGGGAGGTTTGAATCTATCAAAACAATATAAACATGCATCAAAAATCCCTCCTAGGTCATTTAAATAAATGACAAAAAAAAATCCAAATAAATCTTTTCTGGTTCCATTGGAAAGAGAAAATTCAAACAAAGCCAACAAAATTGGTCTCATATTTTTCTGAGGATTTTTGAGAGAGATATTGCATTTCAAATTTGGGTTCAAAATCTGCCCTTTTTCAATAGAAAAATAAATCAGAAAAATCAAAACAGGAAACGGTTCGAAATGTTTAAAAACCTGACAGTGGGACCCACTGGTCAGTGACTCAAGGGCCGAACCGTTTTCTTTTCAACGCTCGGGAAAAACAGAGGAACCACGGCGATGCTCCGGCGAACTCACCGGCGTCGATTCGCGGCGGCTGGGGCGAGGGAGAGGGGTGGGAGAGGAAGCAGAGAGGCTCAGAGGGAGGTGGCGCAGCTCGTCTGCGCACTCGAGCTTGACGGCGAGCTCGGGCGGCACCAGAGCTCCTTCTCCGGCGGCGGTGGCTTGCTGTCGATGATGGACTCGAGGATTCCGGCCACCATTCACCCCGGCGAGCACGGCATCGTCATCGTGGTGCTCTGGGGAGTCTGTGGGTGGTAGGAATCGACGGGGGAGAGGCGCTAGGTGGAGAAATCGAGCTGGGTCAGTGCGGCAATGGAGGTTTCGGCTCCGGCGAGATGGTGCTCTACTGGAATCAAGGCTGAGGGGGAGGAAGCTAGGGAGAGTGGGAGTGGTGGTGCGATTCACTGGAGGTCGAGGGGAGGGCTCCTTATAGCGTTTCCGCGCGGTGGCCGTAGTAATGGCGCGGCGAGGTGTCGTCCATGGCGTGGGAGCTCTGCTGGGCGGTGTGTCGCGAGACCGGTGGCACAGGAGACGCACGAGGATAATCCTCGACGCCTGGATAAGTTCTTGCGGCGGAGGGTCGCTGACCAGAGGGCCCGGCGGCGCTGTACTGGACGGTGCGTCGCCTAGCGTCTCTATCGTATGCGGCGGCGGCCGTCCGGCTCTCCTCCGGCGACGCGTGGGCTCAGGGAGGTGGAGAGGAGAGTGGTGGGTGCGGGAGGCATGCTTGGGCGTGACGGGGTGCGGTTCTCCGGTGACCAGAAACGGGCGGCGCTCCACGGCCGTGCCCATGCCGTTCCTGGCATGGTCCAGACCATGCCGATATCGGCATCAGCACCGATCTCTCAGCTCCGTGCTCCAAATGAAACGAGGTTTGCGTCACCGTGCGCCAAACTCAAAATCCAACAACTTGCTGACTACGGTTTTTGCAAATTCGAGAGTTGGTGCGACTAGAAGTTTCGAAAAACAGTACTGGTCCAAATGGAAATTTGTTGTTTGGAGAAGCAAACGATTTTTGGTTTGATCAAGACCTTGTCCAGAGGTGCAGGCACTCCTAGTGATTGCATCTAGGTACTTGTTGCCCCTTACAAAAATCATTTTACTTGATTTTTGAAAACATTTGGGTTTTAGGGCAGAAAATTGCATAGGGAAAAAGTCAAACATTTCCTTAACAATATACCAAATATTTTTGCATAAATGGGTTACATACTGCCTAGGGATCATCCCCAAATTTTGGTAGAATTTTTTAGAAGATATTTAATATACTTCCTTTGTAAAACTCCAATAAAAGGATTTTGGTTTATAAGATAAAAGGAATTATTAATAAAAGATTTTTGGGTAAGTGGACAAGTGGCAAGTGCACCAAGTGGGAGAGAATCAAAAACACAAGATCCCAAGCTTGGCTAAGATTCTGTGGAAGATTGCAATTTGAAAGATCGTCAAACCGAGGAAAATTAAAATCCAAAGTTGATGGCAAAATTTTTGAAGAAATTTTGAAGAGCCAAATTTCAGGGTGTTACACGCGTCGCGTGTCCAAGTGCTGATCCATGCCGCCTGGTTCCTCATAATCTTGGTTTCAACTCGAACGTGTCCATTCGGGTCCCTATCCTCCTTCAAAATTTCACCACACTAAGCTATTAATCGGCAAATTGAATGCCAACAGCTGGAAGTTCAAATATGGAAGTTTTAGGAAGAGCACACGGATTTTCCCCACGGACCTTTCTCCCCTCCCACGACCGCGCCGCCCCGCGGCGGCTGGCGCGGACCTGGTTTCTCTCCCTCCCCGCTCCCCCGCCTCGCTTCTCCTCCTCCGCCGCCGTCGGCGCGAGCCGCCGAGCGAGGCTCGGGCGGTGCCGGCGGCGGCAGTCTTCCATTACCCGCGTCTGACGGCGGCTGCGCGGGGCGGCCAACTTCCGGCGGCGGTGCGGCTCAGGAGGCGGTGGTCCGGCTCGTCCGGGGAGTGGCGTCTTGGCGGCGGTGCCATCTGCAGCGGGGCGGCGCAGCGGTGAGCACCGAAGTGCATCGGGGCAGCGGCGGCTGGGCCCTTCGGCCCAGATCTGGGCCGCCCTGCTCCGTGGTGCTTTCTTCAGAGTATTCACGGAAGGACCAATCAGTAAATATTACATCCTTCAGAGTAGTACAACAGAAACATAGTCGGTCCAAGGTAACACTATAGGATTACAACACTATTCAATACAAAATCTCAAGAACCTCCTTTACAAACAGAGATAGGTCTCGAGCAAATGAAACTCCCGAAAGACTCAAGTCGAAGAACTAAGCTGGATACCAGCTCTACTTCTAACTCCTAATCCACTACTGTTGTGGTCACAACCCTAATCTACCCATCTGGAATCTCCGTGTCTAGAGTTGTTTTCCTCCATCCAATTATAGTCGTCTTGTCCATAGGAATTGTTGTCGACGTGTCCACCGTTGCACTGTTGCCGCCACTCATCCGTTGGCAAGTAGAGGTTGACTCTTTCAGGCCCACCAGGTTGATTTGATTTCTCGTCGAAGATCTCTCCAACATCGCTATGGATTCATGTCCTTCCTCTGCTATCTTCAATAATCTAAGCAGGGGTCAACGGAGGAAAGAGTGAGCAACACGAGCGTTACTCAGCAAGTTCATATAACAGGAATAAGGTGTTTTATCCACTAGCTAACATCCATACCAAAAGGTCATGGATGAACATGCATATCTTTGCAAAACATTTTTAGGAAAAGATTTATTTTATCTTCAGAAAACTATGCCCGTCATCCATTCACAGGTGCTAGGGCTTCATGGAGCCACCTTTCCTGCAGCGTTCGCAGCTTTTTCCCGGAACAGGGAGTAACATGTCACACTTTTTTACACTCTGCAGAGGTGCGTTACTTTACCCATAAGAGATCAACATCATGTTGCACAACCAGGCGTACTTTCCTATCCACACTTCCTATGGTGTGGGGCCCGATTGTCGATCCAAGCCATTCACCGTGCTTCTCCAACAACCCCGCATGCCCACCCTTTTGTAGGTCTGTCCTCCCCTATATCTGATGGTAGACCGATCCGGACCCAAAGTCCTCCCCTATACCATACAGATAGACCGTTCCAGACAACCCCTACAATCCATCATAGACCCCAGAAACCGTGGGAATTAAGGGATCCCACCCATGTGCATGTAGTCTCGCAAGATCTACAGCCTACGGAACTGGCAGTCCGTTGACATGCGAAAGGGAAAAGATCACATATGACTTTCCCGTCCCATTCCAAGTCTCGTGGTTAACGCTTCATTTACGGCGCAAGAACACTGACGGCATTGGTTCTTAAGTCCTAGGTAATACTTTCCCGTGCAAATGGAACCTCCCCCAACCACATCATACCATGGTTCCATCTGCTAGCCAACAATATATTTATATAGCAATTCACATCATTCGAAAATAGGTTTTACTTTTTCATGCAATGATAAACCATAGTATTTTGCATTTACTTTGATAAACATAATCAAGTAGGACATGAGCAAGAGTGAACTTGCCTTGGATAGAAATAGCAGTTCAAACCCTTCGGGGTTCTAGGGTTTGCGGTAAAACCCCGAGTTCTGAAAAAGGCAACGTAATCCTGATAAGGACCACAGAATACTCTGGCAAGATGCTATTATGCATAGTATTGAAATGCATCGCAAAATACCCCCAATTATACCCAAGCTTAATTAGGTAAACTTCATTTTAAAATGATACTTCGATAACATCGTATTAACTTGACTTAAGATTGTTTCATCACCTTTAGGTGATGTTTTTGGTGCTTAAGTTGTTAATGAGTTGAGATTAGTGAATGTTTAAGATTTTGGAATTTGATATGATTCACTTGGTCATTTTAGAATCTTATTTCTTCAAGACTTAAGTGTGTTTCACTTTTATTTAATTGATGGAGTATTTTCATGTATGAAAAGCAATTACCTATAAGTTTATCTTTTATTTAGGTATCACACTTAAAGGAAATAAGTAAAGTAACATCATTTTATGTTTCAATTTCTTAGTTTCATAATTTTGTTTTAAATGAAGAAATAGAGATTTAAACTAATTATTAAAGATAGTAATAATAAGTGATCAAATTTTATTAAGTAAAGATTTCAATTTTAGATTATGTAAATATCCTTTTATAACTATTTTCCCTATGAAAAATATCATTTTAATTAACCATTTAATGCACATAATGTAGGACATGAAATGATTATAACATATTTTCAAATTTGAAATTTAAACATGTGAAGCATTTTAAATGAAGTTGAAATGCCTCCAAAATAGCATTTCAAATTTAACTCCATATTTTAAATGATAAGTAAATTGTTGTTTCAATTTTAGATTGATTTAATTGTAATTGATCACACATTCAAATGATATAGATAGATAGATTTTATATTTCTTTACATTTTGGTATATTGTTTGTATTTTTATAACTTGGTGATATTATTTTAAATATATTATAAATCAAAGATAAAATACTTAATATTGCATAACAATATATTAGATCTTTTAGAATTACATTAGGTATTAAAATATTACATTTCTAATTATATTGATTAAATAATTTTTAGAATTTTCTTATGAAATGACCAATTAGCCCCTGGTCCAACTTGGTCGAACCAAGTCTAACTCGAGCCGGACTCGGGTCAGTCCATCGACCCGAGCTACACGCTCATCTCTTCTCGTTTCCCCTCGCTCCCGTGCTTCTTTCGCCACCGCCGTCGCCGGCCGATTCCGGCGAGCTTCGGCGGCCTCCGTCGCCGCCACCAGGCGTAATCGAACGCCCCCTCGACGCTTCACCTTCTCCTCGACTTCGATTTGCTTTTCCTCTCCTGCAGCGGCCGTGCACACCCGATCCTAGGGTTAGGGTTTCGGTAACAACTCGACGTCGTCGAGCTCCCATTTCCCTACTGCTTCGTCGTGGCTGGTGTAGATCTCGTCTCTGTGCTGTTGTGGTGCGGTTTGGTGCTCGCTTCTCCCGTGGTCCTTCTCCTCTGGCCACACGGGCATTGCCCCGTCGCCGTGGAGCTACGGCCATGGGCGTTGGTAAGCTGCCTCTCCACTCCTCTCTTCTTCTCTCCCCTGACCTCAGTGCCATGCTCTGTGTTGCTAAGCAAATACCCACAATTTGGTTGTTCTGTTGTTTAGGTGCTGAACTGTTCGGTTGCTATGATGTTGCTCAACCCTGAGCAAGTGGGGAATAATTTCTTTAGCTAAATAACTTAGCTATGCATGCTGTGATGCCTCCAATTGAGTTACACAGAAGCTAGCTAATAAACTTAGCTCTGGAAATCTTTTTGTGCTTTCCTGTGCTCTTGTTGGTGAATAAAATGGCTAGTATGTGATTTGTGTTTGAGGTGCTTTTCCTTGATGGATTTGTGTCCAGCAATTCATATACTGGTCTGTGCTATTACCAATGTAATTCCTAGCAAGATTTGCTTATATGCCTTTGCTCAGATTTGTGGATTTACATCCCCTGCCTATGATGCACAGGCTGAGGCTTTCTCTTTATAAGAACAGATGCTAGCTTGCGATTTTAAATCCCTGTGATGATATAGCATAGCACCTCTATGCCTATCTGAGGGAAATACCCCAGCCACACCATTTATTTAAATCTAGCAAGTCCTTTTGCTAAAGAATGTTGGATATTCACCTCCTGATGTGTGGTGGTGCTGGCTGCGTGGTGTGATTTAAGGTCTTGTGGAATTCTTGATCAGCAGAACTTGTGGCTCTCTTCCTTGTTCACCTTGTTGGCCTGCTCCTCCTACTCCGGTCAGCTTCCCTCTAGCTCTTAGCCTTCCCTCCTTGCCCTTGCTTGATCTTGTCCTTCCTATCCCATCTTGTTTTGCTCCCAGCAGAGATTTAGTGGTGTGGTATGGATGGATCTGAGTGATTTCTGGTGAACTGTTGTGTGCTGTGAGCCGTGGAGCTCGAGCTGGTTCTATGAAATGGTGCTAGCTGTTGGCTGCTACGAGTCCTTGCTCTTATCCCTACGGTTTGTGGTGCTGTGGTGTTGACGAATATTTGGAATTTTCCTTATTTGTGTAATTCAAATTGTTGTAATATAATTGTAAAGACAATGTAATATTGTGATTATTCAATAAAGTTATTTATTTGTCGTTCAAGAATTGTATAATTTGTAATATGTGTTGTAAAGATTTAAATTATTCAAAGAACTTTAAATTCATTTACTTAATTATTGTTTTTGTTACTACATTGTTTTAATTTGAATTACTTTACAAATTCAATTTATTTGAATATTCAAATTGAATTCAAAATTCCCGCAACAAGTAAATTATGTAAAGGTTATGTCGAAATTTACTTGCATTCACCGAAAATGAACTAAACCTAATTCAAGAAGATGAATGAACTACGATCACTCTAGGGTTTTTAATTTGCGAAAAATTTATTCGGGTTTTTCAAATACATGCATGTAGATACACAAATTCCTATTTCTGCCCTCCGATTACTCCTAAACGCTGGGGTATTACAGGTGGCACCTTTCCTTCCTGAAGGGCGTCGTGGCTACCCTTCATCTGCTTCCCTATGTGCCGGGGGAAACCCTAGGACCAGTTGTTGGTCCGGGCAGCAGCATAGCTTTTCTTGTTGAAGGTGTTGCTTGGTACTCGGCGATTCGATGCTAGAAGCGTGGTGGTACTTCGTCGGAGAGGGCGCAACGGTTCCGGGTCACCGTCGCTTAGTCAATCCGCCTATGTCTCCTTCTTGCTTTTTCTTTTCTTTTCTTTGGGTGTATGTTTGCTGCCGCCCCAGCATGTTGTGGCTATTGGTTGTATCGGGTGGTTGTTATATTTATATAGCGGGGCTCCGGCCTATTTCGTTATAGGAAGAGCACACATGACACAATTGAACGTATCGGTCTGTTAATAAGCTCAAAGCATGTCAACATATATGCCATATATTTTGTTGCACGTCAAGTAGATGTTTAAGTGTCAATACGAGTTCAAAGTCTAAACATTGGAATTGTACATAACAATTAGTTTTATTTTTGTTTGACATCCAAAAAAAATTAGAACTCGAATATATTAGAATCAATTGTAAAATTCTACAGAAACTATATTAGATACCAAAAAAATGAATCAGATCCAATAAGACATGCCAGGTTTATTTTGTTTCACCAAATCCAAACATATGCCGGTTCGGATGACCAGCAAATGCAAAAGTCAATACAGTTGGGGGTTGCATTTTTTTCCAGATTTGCTAACACTCGGCTAACCGAGAAATAAACAAACGCTCGGTTGATTCCTGCTGTGACAAATCGAGAAAGGAAGAGCGCGTGGAGCTGCACGAGCCCGAGGACCTCGCCGCCGATGGGGACGGCGCGGCTGGCCGCGACGTCGCCGGCCAGGCGAGGGATGGACCTCGCCATAGCCGGCGGCGACGCGGCTCGCCGCGGCGGCGCAGGTGGAGGTGAGGAAGCAAACTGTTATCTGTGCGGGTGCTCGCCGGTGGCCGGAGTTCGGTTTTGGTGCAGGGTGGGGGGGTTTCGAGGGATGGCCGGCCGGGCGGCGGCGGACCGGCGGAGGAGGCGGCTGGGGTAGGGCGGGGCGGCGAGGCTGCGCGGTAGCGACGCCGGCCGCGGGTGGCGGCAGCAGGCGGCACGGCCGGCGTCGGATGGCGGTTCGTCAACAGCAGGCGGGGAGGAAGGAGGAAGAAGAAGAGAGGAGGAGGTGGAGGAGATGCAGCGGTGGAGCTTGGGGCAGGCCGCGGGCAGGGAAGACGGTGGCCCGGCCGGTGGTGGCTGCGGGGGTCGCCGGAAGGGAGGAAGAAAGCAAATGCGGGGGTCGACCGAGCGCGTTCTTATTTCTCGGTCAATCGAGCGCTAGGCACACCCTTTTTTTTTTAGTTATGTGGAACAGTACAAGCACGATCTCCACACGTTGATGGACTGAATCCTATGGAGTACCAAGTATGGGCAAGACTGCGGCCGGCCTATTGGAGGTGATCAGCAATGTTGGATCACATATATATATAGGCTTGCCTATTCCATCGATAAAAAAATGTCTTGAATTTAATAGGTCTGGAACGTGAATTTGGTGAACATGGTGGCGCTCGAGGACTATATCAAGGCCACACACACTCTCTTTGAGATCTGAACCTAATGTAAGGAATTATTAAGTACGAATTGAGTACATGTGAAATACCCCATGAAATACTACAGCTCGGGGACCAGGGAAACCTGAACAATTTATGGCTCTCCATTTCTTCTAGCAAAGTACTACTCAGTATGCATTTAGTAGATGAGCACACTTAATGTTGTTTTAAAAGTGCCAACTTATTTCTTTTATAGCAATTTCCTATCGAGATTCAATTCTAGTTCTAGCTAAAATATTGAATCTTTGAGAATGTTGAAACTCGAAATACTTAATGGTTTGTTTGTTTTTCAAGGTTAGGGATTATTCTCTCGATATATATTTGCGGAATATTTTAAAAATATTACAAAAACTTCTGAATTCTACTTGATTTTCAACTAATCAAAAATTTGTCCATGCTTGTTTTCAATTTTCATTATTAATTGATAGGGAAGAATGATGAATGGGGATTTATAGTTTGGAGTCTTAAAATATTCTGTTCCATAAAACCTTGGGTTAAATTTCAAAAGCATGAAATATTATTTTTGAAATTTTGATCTTAAACAATGTTGTCACTAATTAAATAATATGTATGTCAAAACTTAGTTTGAATCTACTGGAGGGAAAATTGCATGGCTAAGTGTACGTGTTATAGCAGGAGGCAGGTTGGCATTAACTGAGTGCACTATTTATCAATTATG
Source organism: Poa pratensis (assembly GCA_947311845.1). Lineage (NCBI taxonomy): Eukaryota > Viridiplantae > Streptophyta > Magnoliopsida > Poales > Poaceae > Poa > Poa pratensis. The sequence goes on along the minus strand of CAMZMU010000072.1, from coordinate 20,500,835 downwards.
ATGGTCTGGTTGTACCGTGTTGAGTTCTGCAAAAAAACTGACCAAAATTAACAACCGTGGCCAATTTAGTCAACATGTTAGGACCACCTCACTGAATGTATAATTCAGTACACAACCTACATTGTATTAATATATGGAAATATACCACATAGAATATGTTGTACATTCCGAATCTCTAATGGGTGGATGGTCCAGATGTGGGGAGCGAGCGGGAGCAGGTTCTCTACTACAGAGAGCGAATTTGGTGAACATGGTGGCGAGCGCTGCCCAAATCGGGACCGCACGAACGTGCTATGAGATCCGATGCTAAAGTAAGGACTAATGACTATTTTCAGAGATACGATCCCCATGCATTTGCTATACTGAATAAATACGGTGATAGGTCTGGCACCGCATGTATGCGTAAGCCTAAAATTGATTGTAACTTTTAAAGCGGTACGTTCGGCTATTCAATTCTACGCGTGGCAGAGGCCTGGCCCTGCGACCCTTTGAGGAATGCATTAATTAGTGAGCATGGGATTAAACCAGATTTCACGTCCTAATCCTACCAAAATAAATACCCACGTTATTGAATAATTCAAATTGTGTTGCATAGAATACAAATTAGGGGCACTAATGAGTAATGACTCCTGGTGACCTGGTTCATGAATCATGCTTATGCATAAGCACAGGGTTTCGAACTGAACTTAGCACTACGTAGATTCTTGACCAATGGGCGGGCGAGTCGGTTTATAACTTCGCATATTTTGCTTACAACAATTGATCTATGATTAGTGCCAGAACCGAGAGGTTGGCAATGGTAGCCCTAAAGATTTTCCTCAAAATCACTTGGTTATGCATGAGAAGAATTGTCTGTTGGTTGACTTCCGCTTCCAGGTTTGGGACATCAACAATATTACGACCAACGATCTCGAAGGAACTGGGACTGGAGCTTCCAGGGCTAGGACTCGAGTGATACATTGCAAGCAATATGGATATTGATCCACCCGGCAAAAAAATGGATACTGATCCAGATGCAAAGGTTCCTTCGGGGAGCATATAAAGAGTAAATCCATCCTTTGATTTTATTGATTGTTACCGTTGGGTATTTACCACCACTGCTGGCTCCCATCGCCCACTGTCTGGACGTGATTAATGCCATGGCAGGGAATACACAAAGTATACCGAAAGGGTAATGTGAACCATAAAAGCGTGAATACAGCTACGGACATGCATACGATTCTAATCTCCAACAGCTGGACGGCAAAGTTATAGGGAGCGAGCGGCACCAGGTTCTCCTCCGCATTTCTCGTTTGATACGCCGTTTCTGTGAACTTTCAACCAAGTGTGATTAAAAAAAAATCGAAGCTACCTCAATAATGAATGACGTTAGCAGCTTGTCAGCAGCCGCCACGTGGTTCCCGTTCGGTGATCAGCCCAGCTCAGAGTCCGAAACCCATTCCCAATAATTAAATATAAGAAGGAAAATTCTAGAACAAACAAAACATTAAGAAGCTAAAACCCTCCCTCAAATGGAAGGGGGTGATCGGAATCGGAACCCTCGATCCGGATCCACCTGTCGGCACGTCGTGGCTCCCACGGCATCGGTCTCCTTTATTTCTGTCTCTCACCGTCTCCACGCGATATATATACCGCCGGTGCTCCTCCTCCTCTTCTCCAACCTCGCAAGCTTCCTCTCCTGCCCCTACTCCCTTTCGGTCTCGGCCGGCCTGCTTCCTTGCGACCTAGGTCATTCCATATTCGACTCGGCTTCATCGCCATAAACGGACGCAGCCGAGCAGCGCAAACCCACAAGCTAGCTCAGCAATCGTTGGTCTTGTCTCGTGTGATTTGTGATCGATGGGGAACCACCAGAAGCTCCTCCACTTCTTCCGTCAAGATCCTGCCGTGGTCGCCTGCTCGCCGAGGTCGTTTTCCTCCTCCTCCACCTCCGTCTCCGACGACGACGGGTACAGCTGCTCCTCCTACACCACCACCGACGGGGACGCCTCGCCGACGACGTCGCGCTACGCCTCCTCCACTCCGAACACGCCCAAGTCGCCATGGGCGCACTTTCCGGGACTCGGCGCCACAACCGAGTCCGGCGCGACGGGCCTAATCGCATCCCTGGTCAAGCAGGATGGGCACGTCTACTCTCTCGCGGCCACCGGGGACGTCCTCTACACCGGCACCGACTCCCGGAACGTGCGCGTGTGGCGTGACAACCGCGAGCTCGCGGGGTCGTTCCGGACGGCCAGCGGCCTCGTCAAGGCCATCGTCGTCGCGGACGACGGCCGCATATTCACCGGCCACCAGGACGGCAAAGTGCGCGTGTGGCGCGCCGACGATGCCGAAAGACCCGCCGCGCACAGCCAGGTGGGGTCGCTCCCGAAACTGGCGGACTACCTCAAGAGCGCCGTCAACCCAACCAGCTACGTCAACACACCACGCCGGGGACGCAAACGCGCTGTGTGGCTCAGACACTCCGACGCCGTGTCCTCCCTCAGCCTCGACGAGGGCGCCGGGCTGCTCTACTCCGCCTCCTGGGACAGGACCTTCAAGGTGTGGCGCGTGTCCGACTCCAAGTGCCTCGAGTCGGTGCAGGCGCATGACGACGCCTTGAATACCGTCGCCGCGGCCGGATTCGACAACGTCGTGTTCACCGGATCCGCCGATGGCACCGTCAAGGTGTGGCGGCGGCAGATGTCTGCGAAGGGTGGGACGACGAAGCACGTGCTGGAGAAGGTGCTCAGGGAGGGTGAGAGCGCAGTCACCGCGATCGCCGTGTCACCCGAAGACCGCGTCGTGTATGTCGGCTCGTCCGACGGCATGGTTACCTACTGGTACTGGATCGACGGCGAGGCACGATACGGCGGTGTGCTCAAGGGACACAAGATGGCGGTGATGTGCCTCGCGGTTGCCGGCAACGTCGTCGTCAGCGGCTCGGCCGACAGGACGCTCTGCGTCTGGCGGCGCGACGGCGCACAGCACGTCGGTCTGGCTGTGCTGGCCGGGCATACTGGACCCGTCAAGTGCGTCGCCATGGACGAGGAGCAGGCGGCCGGTTCGGGCGGCGATCGGCGGTTCGTGGTGTACAGCGGAAGCCTCGACGGGTCCGTCAAGGTGTGGCGCCTGTCGGACGCGGACACACAAGAGCCGGCGGCGATGGTGAGAGAGCGAACACATCCAGCACCGCCGCAGCCGTCGCACGTCTGGAGTGGCAGGCCAGCTCCGGCGCCGTATGCGGAAGCGTGGGCGGCGTACCAGACGCCGGAGCTCAAGCGTGTGGCAGCGGCGTGATGGCGAAGGCAAATCGTGCGTACGTGCGCTCATCAGCTCATGGAAACAATGTGCTGGCCACACGTGTACTCGAGCAGATCATCCTAGAGAGATTGTACATATACGTAGAACATACGGCACAACTACCAATTGTAAGTGTACGTATTTTGAAGTGGGAAATGAAATGTGTGGTGGCTGAGATCTGGTCTCTGGGTGACGGGGACAAATGGGCGGTGGAACTGATAGTGAAAGATCAAGGGCCACGTCAAATTCCAAATTCAGTGCAAGGGGCAAACGGTTTTGTGAGTGATTTTGTTTGTGATTACTGTGATTAAATCGCATAAAACATATATGCAAAAAACGACATTTGTGTATACAGTTGTGCGCATAATACTTCCTTCGTTCCCGGAAAGTCATTTTGCCTGTCGAGGTCCAGTGATCTCTCCGTTTAATAAAAATATTTTTAAAAAGTTCAAATAAATCTGAAAAAAAAACATGCATGTTCTCAATGGTATGTCTTACAAACGGGAAAAAATCTTAATGCAAAATACAATACATTTTGAGCAGGACCAAAAAGATAAAAGTTAAATTTTTGAAACTCACTGTACTCAGATATGTACATTTATCATTTATTGGAGATTAAACCATAAAAAATTGCATTAAATTTTGCATGCTTGTAAAATATGTCATTCAAAACATGCATGATTTTTTCCATGGTTTTTAAGGCGTCGCCTTAGGGACGCCTAGGCATCAAGGCGCTCCCCCTCCGCTTTGCAAAAATGGCCGCTTTAGGCGCCTAGGCGTCCAAAGCGCCCGCCTAGGCGCCAAAGTGCCCCCTCCTGTCAAGGCACCAAGGCGTCGCCTTAAAAACCATGATTTTTTTCCAATTTTTTAAAAAACTTTTAATTTATATTTTCATTTTTTTGTAAAAGACGAGATCACTGAAGATCGGGAGAACCAAATCTCCACTCGTCCATTACTATTTATTATGTTTCTTTCAAAAGAAATACTTTAACCGATAATCGATTTCTTAGAATTGTTTAGGAATTGAAATTTATGTTGGATATTCAAATCGGCTCCTTCAGAGTTGAAAAGTAACGTTTCCGTTGCCAAAAAACAAGTATAATGTCAATGTATTTTATGTAGATATCAAATCCTATGGACAAAAGATAAGTTTTGCGGACAAGACTGAACTAAAATAGTGCTTCAAAATATGATTTTCTAGAACACTGGGTGTTTTTTAATGTCTTGGACCGTTTGTTCTTGAAACTTCACACACACATGCAAGTCATGAGTATATATATTTTCACAAAGTCAGATTTTTAAAAAAGATTACGTCTTTTTAAAGGATTTAACTGTTCATCGTGGGAGCTATGGGCAGGTGCAGGTGGAGCCTAGACTTCAGTCAAATTTAAAATTTTCAAGAGAGTCTGTTTAGTTTCTTTCAAAGAAAAACGCTTAAAAGCTTTAAATTTATACAAGAAATGCTCCCACTCTAAACTTTTGCCCAAACCTCAAGAAATATAATCTCGGAGCAAAAAGACTGTATTCATCATTGGATTCATTTCAAAATAATTTGTAGTGATTGTTTTCACAAAATGGCCGCCGCTGCGACGGGCCATCAACAAATCCATCGAGCACCGACAATCGTCGGTCCAACCACTACTAGGAGAAGGGTTATAGGTGGGTTGGCATTCTGTGGCGCACCCTTAATTGGTGCGCCACAGAAATATTTCTGTGGCGCATGGCAGAAGGTGCGCCACAGAAATTTTGGCCTTTCTGTGGCGCATATGACGGACATGCGCCACAGAATGTCATATTTCTGTGGCGCATGTCCACCCATGCGCCACAGAAATAGCGTGGGTCCCACGTTTCAATTATTGGGCCAGGTCCATCTGGGGAGATTCTGTGGCGCACGTGGCCCAGTGCGCCACAGAAAGTTCATATTCTGTGGCGCACCAGCCACCATGCGCCACAGAAAGTTCATATTTTGTGGCGCACCAGCCGCCATGCGCTACAGAATGTTAGCTTTCTGTGGCGCACCCAACACCGTACGCCACAGAAAGTTGACATTCTGTGGCGCACCGAGCTGCGTGCGCCACAGAATGTTGACCCAGATCCACAAAAAGGTGGCAGCACCCACTTTCCCCATGTGACCTTCTTCATTCTCCCCCATGCATCTAGCTCGAGCTCCTACTCTCTCCCATGGCATTTTGACCATCCTATTATCCATTATTTGTTGTTAAACCTACTTTGTTTGACATAGAATTGGTGAGGGCTTGGGGAAAGCCTCCATATATATTCTCCTTCTCTCTTTTTGTCCACTATTTTCCCTCCATCACCACACACTCTCTCTCATCGATCACGGTCACGTCTCGGGAACGGATCTAGATCTACTAGGTGGGTATTGTTGGATGGGTGTTTGTTAAAGGCATGAGAAACTTGTCGGCGGGCGATTGTGTGTGTGGTTTGCATGAAGCAAACTATTTGTTGAACGGATCTATGCATGAAACTTGTGTGTGTGGTTTGCATGAATCTTTGCATGTTGTTGCTTGCGCCGGCGTGGTGCATGGATGTTTGCCGAAATGTTGATTCATTTCCATTTCGGTAAATTTTTGCACCACATATGTCCTACTTCTAGGGGAAGTCATGCCGAATTTTTTCGTCGAACATTTCCGACTTAATAACACATACTCTATATGTATACCGCGTAGGCGACCATGGTCATCAAGATGAGCTCCAGTCGAATCAACAACTACAAGGAAGAAGCGAAGGCGGAAATGAGTCGGTGCAACGGGTGCCAGATAGGATGTCCGTGTCGAAGTTGCAAACTTGTGAGATGGATCGACCCTGATTCCGGACAATTGGAGGAACACCTGTGATACGTCTCCAACGTATCTATAATTTCTGATGTTCCATGCTTATATTATACCAATTGCTACATGTTTTATATACACTTCATATCACTTTTATGCATTTTCTGGGACTAACCTATTAACAAGATGCCACAGTGCCACTTCCCTGTTTTCTGCTGTTTTTGGTTTCAGAAAAGTACTTCTGCGAATATTCTCGGAATTGCACGAAACAAAAGGCCACGTCCTTATTTTTCCAGCGCCGTCACGGAGTCCGAAGGAGAGACGAAGGAGGGCGCCGAGGTGGCCAAACCACACCCCGGCGCGGGTGGGCCCCTTGCCGCGCCAACAGGTGGTGTGGGCCCCTCGAGCCTCCACCGACGTTGCCCCTTCGCCTATTTATTCCCTCAGACGCGAAAACCCTAAAATACGAAGCCATATTCCACGAAGAGTTCCGCAGCGCCGCCGCCATCGACGACAAGTTTCGGGGGACAGAAGTCTCTGTTCCGGCACGCTGCCGGGACGGGGAATTGCCCCCGGAGTCATCTCCATCGACACCACCGCCATCTTCATCGCCGCTGCTGACTCCCATGATGAGGAGGGAGTAGTTCTCCCCCGAGGCTGAGGGCTCTACCGGTAGCTATGTGGTTTATCTCTCTCTCCCATGGTGTGATCTTTATGTAATCATGTGTATTGCTAGTACCGCTGAATGCATTAATAATGTTTATGCTACTCAACTGATTTTGTCTAGTTTCTGGAGTCATTGTGACAACACGGTATCAAGGTGACAGTGTGGGTACTTGTGTGACTCTATGAATAATTTAGATATTTATCATGGCTTATTCTTGGGAATTGTGGTGTTTGTTTACTCAGACTTTGAGGTGTGCTCTTGCAGCCCTACGCATAGTACTCTTGCTTCATCAAGAAGGAGAATGATCCCGAGCAGTATTTACTTGTGTTCAGTTGTGCTAATCTAGTTGAATATGTAGATGATACTCTTTACCTATTATGCACTCTATAGGTTATTTTAATATGAACTCCGGTACTCTCCACGGTGTAAAGGTGACAGTGTGTGCACCGTGTGTGATTCCTTTATGACGTTGTGGCGCTTGTTTACTCCGGCTTGAGGTGTGCTTTTGTAGCCCTACACAATGAATGGTGTTTGTTATCCAACAAGAGAGTGTTTAAGAGTAGCTTTTACTTATTCAGTTATGAGATCATTGTTGAGAGTGTCCACTAGTGAAAGTATGATCCCTATGCCTTGTTTCTAAGCATTGAAACACCGTTTACATCAAGTTCTGCTATATGTTTGCTTGCTGCCATCTTTATTTCAGATTGCAGTTACTACTTATAATCATCCCTATCACTTGTATTTCACTATCTCTTCGCCGAACTAGTACACCTATACATCTGACAAGTGTATTGGGTGTGTTGGGGACACAAGAGACTTCTTGTATCTTAATTGCAGGGTTGCTTGAGAGGAATATCTTTGACCTCTACCTCCCTGAGTTCGATAAACCTTGGGTGATTCACTTAAGGGAAACTTGCTGCTGTTCTACAAACCTCTGCTCTTGGAGGCCCAACACTGTCTACAAGAATAGAAGCGTGCGAAGACATCAACCTGCTCAGGCGCGGTTTCATGGAAGGCTTCAATGAAGCGCGACAGCAAATGTTGCGCCGACAGCAAATGTTGCGCCTGAAGACGAGGGCGGGCAAGATGATCGTGACGAAGGAGATGCCGACGGACATGGTCATGATGAAGGAGTAGATGGTGGTGGAGAAGACGCGAACACGCCGCAGAGCTCGCTAATGTCGGCCTTGATGGAGTCTCATGTTCAAGAACTGCTCCTCAAGGAGGCGAGGACCGTTAGAGAGAAAGCCAAGCTGGCGCAAATGGAGATAGACGGGAAGACTCCGTTGTATCCAGGGTGCCGGCCACAGGATACGCGCTTGCAAGTAACGCTTGATGCTCTGGAGATGAAGTCGGGAAACAAATGGACCGACGTGAGCTTCAACAAGAACATGAAATTCTTCCACGAGCGTCTTCCCGAGGGGAACACATTGCCAACTAGTATCGAGGAGGCCAAGAAAGTCGTGTGCCCTCTTGACCTACCGCACGTTAAATACCACGCCTGCATCAATGATTGCGCAATTTATCGGGGCGAGTACGAGGACAGAACCACATGTCCGGTGTGCGGCCAAGGACGGTACAAGAGCCGTGGGAAGAAAGGTCCTCACAAAGTGGTATGGTACTTTCCTATCACTCCCCGTCTGCAGCGGTACTTCGTGGACCCTAAGGAAGCAAAGCTCATGCAATGGCACGCGGAAAGGGAGAAGCCTGAAGAAGATCCGGAGAAGGGCAGGATCCTTACACACCCTTCAGACGCTAGCCAGTGGCAAGAGTTGGACGCCGTCGGAAATTTCGGAGGCGACGCAAGGAACGTCAGGCTCGGTATGAGCACCGATGGACTCAATCCGTTCGGCAACCAGAGTAGCACGCATAGCACCTGGCCCGTGTTTGTATGGCCTTACAACCTTCCCCCGTGGTTGTGCACGAAGCAAAGGTATATACACATGAGTCTTCTCATTCAGGGGCCGAAACAAGCAGGTGTCCACATACATACGTATCTCGCGCTGTTGGAAGAGGAGTTAGCCACGTTGTGGGCGACCCCAGCACGTACGTGGGATGCCTACACTGGAGATTATTTCCCATGAGAGCCGCGCTGCTCACGACGGTGCAGGACTATCCTGGTTGCTCATATGTATCGGCCCAGGTAGGCCACGGATTCTGCGCATGTGTCAGGTGCATGGATCAACCCCGCATCTCCAGCTACCAAGGAATCCGGGTCTTCGAAAACCGTGTACCCAGGGGCTCGAAGGTGGCTTCGCATGGATCACCCGTGGAGGAAACGCGGTGACCTGTTTAATGGTAAGGACGAGCCCGAAGGACCCCCGATCCCGAGGAGCGGCACAGAAATCGACGAGCTGTTGAATAATTGGAAGGAGTGCCCCGCGCCGGGAAAGAAACGACCGAAGGTAGATCCGCTGCTGGGTGTATGGAAAGCGAGGTCTGTTTTCCACAACTTGCCCTACTGGAAGGTCCTCAAGACGCCACATAGCCTCGATATGATGCACATTACGAAGAATGTCACCGAGAGTCTTCTTGGCACTCTTTCCAACATGCCGGAAAAGACCAAGGATGGGACGAAAGCAAGATACGATCTGAAATGGCTTGGTGTCAGGAAAGATCTTCAGGCCCCCGATAGCGATGACGATGATGATGATGATGATCAGACGGAAGGGACTCAAGGTCGCCGCAAAAGGGTAAAGAAGAACACTGTGGTGCTTCCCGCTACGTGCTTCACTATGAGTCCGGAGGAGCTCGAGCAATTCTACAGGTGTCTTCTAGGAGTCAAATTTCCGAATGGTTACGCGGGGCAGATAAGCAGATATCTGGACGGAACGAAGAAGAGGTTTAGCGGGATGAAGTCTCACGACTGTCACGTGCTGTTGACGCAGATACTTCCCGTTGCGATTCGAGGGATAATGGACGAGCACGTCCGTGATACGCTGCTTGCCCTTTGCAACTTTGTCGACGTCATCAACAGGAAGTCGATCGGGGTGAAGCAGCTCGACAGGCTAAGAAGAGATCGAGCTGGTACTATGCGAGCTCGAGATTTACTTCCCGCCAGCATTCTTTGATATATGCGTGCATCTCCTTCTCCATGTCGTTGATGACATCAGGCAGCTAGGGCCAACGTTCATGCACTACATGATGCCGTTCGAAAGGATGAACGGTGTCATGAAAGGATACGTTCGCAACAGGGCCCGTCCAGACGCAAGCATGGCCAAGGGCTTTCTAACCTACGAGTGCATCTCCTTCTGCCAGAATTATCTAAGCACCGAGAACCAGGATGTAGGTCTGCCCACGAGGAAACACTTCGACAGGCTCAATGGATATGGTCACCGAGAGGGCGCCAGCTCAACCTTTGTCAGCATGCAGGGTCGAAAGGACGACTTCGAAAGGGCTCACCGGGTCGCGCTACAACACTTACAGCTGATCGAAACTTGGGTGGAACAGCACAAATGCTTACTCGAGCAACATTACATCAAACTGGGCCGGCCGAGGAAGAAGGGAGACGTAACCAGAGAGCACAACTCCAGCTTCACGCGTTGGTTCAAGCAAAAGCAACTGGAGCTAGCAAAGAGGAAACCGCCATCTACGGAAGATGAAAACTCATATTCTCCTTATCACGGGGTCCCTCGCACAACGTAAAGACCTATCAGGCGTACGACATCAACGGCTACAGATTCTACACCGAGGAAAAGGACAAGAAGTCGGAATATCAAAACTCAGGAGTAACTATGCTATCCTACGGCGATGAGGAGGCTACTGTCAAGGAAAGATACTTCGGAAGGATTGAGGACATATGGGAGCTCAACTACTGTGGAGAGGTGGTGCCAATGTTCCGTGTAAGATGGGCCAAGGACGTCGTCAAAGAAGGCCGGTATTTCACCACCATGGTAATACCCGATGCCAAATCGAAGAACGCCTCCGCGAAAAATGAGCCATGGGTACTCGCTAGCCAAGTTGAGCAATGCTTCTTCATTACCGACCCGTCAAAGCCTAGCCGTGTTGTCGTGAGGAGGGGCAAGAGGAGCATCATCGGAATGGAAGGAGGCGCCACCGAGCAAGAATTGGACAACGAGCCAAAGATCGAGGAGGAATTCGACAAGTTCTTCGACATGCCTACTACTAGTACACAAAGAAGGAAGACCTCCCTACCTACCAAAGGTTGTCCGTTCACGCGAAGAAATCTCAAGGTCACCGGCCTAAAGTTTTCAACCGCGAAGAAGGGAAAGAAGAGAACTAGCTCGCGGAACCGAGACGAAGAAGAGACTTTTTTGGTGTATTTAATTTGTGTGTGTGTGTGAGACAATGCAAGATTATGTATTCAATGAACTAAATATGTATGACATTGTGTGTGAGACAATGCAAGAGTTATGTATTCAATGAACTAAATATGTATGAGACATATTGTGTGTATTTTTTGAACCAAATTTAACCAAAAATATTTGTAAGAAAAAAAGTTCAGCAAAAATTGAGACAGCCAGGATTCAGCAAAAAAAAGTTAGCCCAGGACATTCTGTGGCGCACCACCTAGCTGATGCGCCACAGAATCTTAACTTTCTGTGGCGCATCACTCCGTAGGTGCGCCACAGAATTATCGGGCCTCTAATTACATGTGGGGCCGCCCCCTGTTAGGACAGATAATTCTGTGGCGCACCTCCGAGAGCATGCGCCACAGAATCCACACTTTCTGTGCCGCACCGCCTGGATGGTGCGCCACAGAATTCTTGCGCCTGCACTTACAGGTGCGGCCACCCTGCGCTGCCCGTGCTCGACCCAAAAATTTCACAAGTCCTCGATCCCCTGTAACTTCCCGCGCCCGTGCTCGACCCCTCGCCGCCGGCAGCCCACCGTGCTCGACCCGCCCGCCACCGACGGCCAGGAGGACCTCCACCGCCGCCCGTGCTCGACGCTCCCGTGGTCGCCTCGCTCGTGCTCGACGCGCCCGTGGTCGCCTCGCCGTGCCCGTGCCCACGGACCTCCACCGCCACCCGCACTGGCGCCGCCCACTTAATTGCCACGGATATCTCAAAGTCCATTTGCGTTGATTTCTACATGGGTTCACGTTTATTTCCTTTGTCCGCAGGCGGCTGAGTTGGCGATTGAGGCTGAGGCCGGCCCGTCGTCCCAGGAGCCTCCGGCCGGCCCGTGGGACACGACTTTCAACCAGGTGATGAACGTTTACAAGGGGAGGGACAAGTCAAAGCCGCCGACGTCAGCTGGCCGTGTGACCGGCTTTGGTACGGCGATGAAGTTCACCGAGTACTACAGCACGGACACCGAGAAGAAAAAGGAGAGGAGGAGGCCAGCTAAAGATAGAGCCGAGGTTCTCGAGCTAAGGAAGAAGCTGGACGCACTAGAGGCCGAGATGGTGGACTCCAGCGTGGTGGACAAGCTAGTGGCCGAGAAGGTGGAAGAGAAGCTCCGGGCTTTGTTACCCGATGCATTGGTGCAGGGGATAACTGCTTGCCATGCGGGAGGTCAACAGGGGCCGATACACGTGTCCAGCTTCGCCGGCAGCACCTCCAGCAATAACGTGTCGCCGGTCCTGCCGACCCCACCGGTGCCCCCTGCCATGGAGCAACATACACCAACGCCGGAGAATAATGATAATGCACACGAGCGGCCGGAGATTGATAGGCCGGCCGCCGGCACCGGCGCCCTTGTCTCGACATTAGCCGAGCTCAACGCCGTCACCAAGGTAACTAATTAGTATGTGTGTGTGAGACAATGGAAACATATATATGTATGATCATGAATATGTATGATACATTGTGTGTGAGACTATATATGCCTTATCTCATGGTGCCCGCTATGTGTTGACTCCCAGGACATGCCTTGGATACTCCTGCATAGGATGGGGGCCGACGGCGAGTTGAAGGAAGTCGCAAGGGCCTCGACCGTACAACCTTTGACCCGCGATATCCACAACGTCCGAATGAGCGAGCTCGTGATGAAAGTAAATGTGAAGGAGGTACTGCCTGAGTTCTGTGACATCGACCCCCCTAAGCAACCTCAGGGAGCCGAGAAACACATGAAGCTTGGCGAATGCGGGCAGTGGATGCTGGAATGGCCGAAGACCCAAATTCGTCTTGGGGATGTTCTTCATGGGGCCAGGCGCACCGGCGGCGCCACCTCGAGGCCCCGAGCCCCGATCGTTCGGCCCCCGCCGAGGGGGACAAAAAAAGATGCTGCGGATGAACCGGCGCCACAAGCAGCCGTCACCACCACCCAGACGGAACCGCCGGTCGCCGCCACCGCCGGCCGGAAGCTACCGCCGGTCGCCCCCACCGCCGGCCGGAAGCTACCGCCGCCGGTCATCGCCGCCACCAACCGCCACAAACAGTTGTTTGGAACGTCTTCCCCGCAACCGTCCAAGGTTAGTTCTGACTTTCCGAATTCCCCGACTTTCCGACTTTCCCGACTAACGGATGTGCTATTGTTTATGTTTTAGGACAAAGCCGTTGCACCTCAACTTGGTGGCAACGACGACAATGTTGAGGAGGATGATGATAATGATGTAAACGTCGATGACTACATCAACACTGGCGCCGCCGCGGATGATATGTTCATGCCTCTTATGGATGAAGAACCCTTCCGCGACCACCACATTCAACCTGCTCGTCCCACTTCATGCACACAGCGCCTGGCCTTCACCGACACGCCTCCGGATGCCGGCGATCATCAAGCTCAACCGGGTAACATTTTCAGCCCTACCACACTGAAAGAAACAGTTAAAGCGGGGTTCACTGCACCCCCACAATCCCCAGAGAAGAAGAAAAAGAAGAGTCATCAAAGAAAGAGAAAAGCATCCTCTGCGAGCCAGCAAGATCCTAAGATCCGGGGTCCTGAAGACACGAATCCACAAGGCTACTCTAGAGTTCATGAAGCTGGTAAATCTATCTTGTCCGGGGACATGCTCCGCCTTCCAGAAGGACCCATGATTACTTTGCAGAATAGTATCTTGTATCTAGAGGAGACCCTTCTTAAAGAGAAGAACCCAGGTTACCGGCGTTCTCGGTCAAGATGCCAAAAGAGTTGGTGGACTTCGTCCAGGAAGACCCCGCAGATGTGTTCTTCATAGCGTACGAGGACATCTTCAACCTGCATCACTCCAAACGGCTGGACTATAACATGGTCCGCCTATATGCGCTCGATGCGGCGATGAATATCAGGAGAGATGATACCCCGTACATCGCGATAGTGGATCCCTACTACATGCGCGACAGCCATCTGGTGGAAGGATCAACAACACGGGAAACGGCCAAGGAGTACCTCGTTAGGGTCTTCCTGGCCAACAAGGAGAAGACCGCCCTTCTTCTGCCTTACTTTTTCGAGTAAGTACACACGTATCCCCGAGGTGGTCCGTTGCCACTTATTTGGACTCGGGGAATAAATCCCAGCCGAGATCATACAACAGAATAAAGGGTGTTCTCGATGACGCTCTCGAGGCCTATGCCAAAAAGGGCGGCCCCTTCCATAAGAAGTCGGAATTTTTCACGGAGGACGACAACACACACAAGTTCTTGCATGGGACCGGATTCCATTGCGTCAAGCAACAGGATGGCAGTGTGATGGAGGCCTACTATGCCCTCCGTCACCTTAAAACGATTGTCCGGGATTGCGAGAAAACGAAGATTGCATCTAATCTCGCAGAATACACCAAAATGGCGGAAGGTCTCACCGATGCTGATTATAGACAAGACTTCCATCGCATCCGGCTGCAGTTAACAAATATCATCCTCGACGATGTCATGCACGCCTCAGGGTCCTTCCACTTCCGCTTCGGTACGTAGGATGTATTATAAAAGATAGCCTTGCTAAGCATTACTAGCTAGTGTGTACTTTTTTGTAGAAGTGCATGTGTAGGGTTATATATTATATATATGCTATGCTATGAAACCCAAATAGGATAGCCATATGATTTCCAACCATGACAACATTGATTGATCGTCTTGCCTCTATACTTAGATGAACAAATTATACTCTATGTATATCACTAACCAATATATATCCCAATCCATCTTCAGCGTTGTCTCAGAAGGAAATGGAAGAACGACTAGCGGCGCAGAATGACACCAGGGAGTGGAGGACGAAAGGGGGCATTCTACCGTTCCCGGCGCCGCTCAAGAAGAGGAAGCCATGATCATGCATGCATGCTCCCGCGCGCTCTTGCTCACCATCATCGCCGATGTGTACTACATTTGATCCTAGTTAAGCGGTGAACACTTTATTTGTAATGTGTAGTGTGAAATGATGAACTTTTGTTTCTATCGTAACTAATATATTGTGTAAATTAACATTCGGCACTTTTGTGACTATGTGTATGTATCTCGGGCACACTAAGTAATATGTGTGATGAAATAGTGATTAATGTGTGTCTGTTTATATACCTGTCAAATATATCTGTATTTCTGGATAAATCCTGTATAAATCCTGTATATACCTATATTTATACAGCAAAATGAAAAAAAAATACCTGTACTACTGTTTAATATTTCTGTGGCGCATGCTTTTTTTTTTGTGGCGCACCACTTTCTGTGGCGCACCAGGCGTGGGTGCGCCACAGAATTCCTTTGCTATGTGGCCTACCGACCTATTTCTGTGGCGCACGGCCTCGGTGCGCCACAGAAAGTTGGTTTCTGTGGCGCATGCCAATGGTGCGCCACAGAAATAATAATTTAGTGGCGACAATTCTGTGGCGCACCCAGCAATTCTGGGGGTGCGCCACAGAATCATTATTTGGTGCGCCACTGATAACCCTTCTCCTAGTAGTGAACCTGTCGCTGTCACATAATATGGACAAAGCCAAGATTTCGGGTGAGCAATCCCTCGATAGCCGCTGCTCGACCAGCCTCCCGCGACCCAGCCCACCGCCCCTGAAGTCGTCGCGATGCTAGTGCGAAATGGTGAGGTCAGGGCGCCAAGATCTGCGAGGGGGAGCAACCCTCGCCACCATGGTCGGCCAATGGACTTCACTCACCGGCTTCCTCTAGTGGCAGCCAGACGAACATGGTAGGAGGGGTCAGCTGGGAGGGCAGCGGCTAGGAAACCTATGTCACCCACCTGAGAATGACATAAGAGGTGCTTCAAGAAAAAAAAATTATAACAAAGGTGCAAATTTGAAACTGGGTACAAAGTTACCCTTGCGACTTTATACAAAAATCTGACCATTTTTGACTTGCACGGAAAAAACTAGGAAAAAGATGTTGGTATGCTAAGCAGTCCGTAGCATATGAAATTATATTTTTTTAAATAAGCTAAGCACCCTATATGATATAAAATAATTTCGTGATTTCCACACTGGTCGCAAATGACACAACATGAAGCATTAGTATTGGTAAGTAATGGTTAGTTCATCGATTCCAATGATATTATAGGCAGCACCAACCGAGGTAATGGTTAGTTCATCGATTCCAATGATATTATAGGCAGCACCAACCTAGGTAATGGTTAGTTCACCGATTCCAATCATAATTCACTATCATAAATATCAAAAGGCTCAAAGAAAATCAATTTTTTACAGAAATCCTTAATTCTGGTACAGATTAATTAAATAAATATGTACTCGAGCACCACGCAAGAAGCATTAACTTAAACCTGGTCCAGATTCAATGCAGCACATGGTTGTTGCATTGGTCTAGATTCAATTAAGAGACGGTGTCCGTTCCTTCTCATAAAAGGAGCAGTTGGAATGAAATGATTCAGTAGTCCCGGAGAAAGCCCACCATGAACTTTGGCAAAAAACAGGCAGATACATATCCACATACCATGCGTACGAACTATATGCAAGTCAGTATAGAGTTTCTCTTATAATGTACGTGAAAACCGGACAACGTTTGTGTAGCAGGACCTCACATATTAGGCTTGAGTTTGGGAGGCATCAAGGAATGCAGCAACACCACCTTTGAGTTGTACACTCTGTTTTATGATTCTTAGAGGCCGCAGATGATCAGACTTGTTTGACGAAATTCGTAGAGGACTGTCACAACGTTTGGCGTCAGCTCAGCTGGCTGAGTTGAATGACCTCACCGAGCATCAGCATCGTCTACCTCTAGCTCCACGTCATTCGCAGAGAGAAGCCACACATCCCTCCATGTTGACATGTCGGGATTCCTGGGCGTCGGTCGTGTCTGCTGATGTTGGCTCGTAAACCTTGGATATCATGACGCTGCAATCCTTCTTTGCTATGCAGGCCGAGCTGCTGCGTTCTGAGCTACTTCCTCTGTTCCAAATTAATTGATTTGGTTTTGTCCAAATATGGATGTATCTATACTTGTTTGGTGTCTAGATACATCAATGTGTAACCAAATGTGTGTCAATTAAATCTGAACGGAGAGAGTACTTGACTTGGCTTACTTTCAGCTAAAAGAGGTGGCCTAACCCCCTGTTTGATGTCGCCGATTCCATCACATATAAGTGTGTGATCAAGCCCATAAGATGGGGGTGATGTTCCTCGCGGTCTCTCGTCAGCGGGTTGCCCGACCAGACGCTCAACTTCCGGTGGGCGCGACGGGCAGAGCACGTCCGTCTATCCGTCCTCGTCACTGGATTTATTTGAAAGAACATTTTTTCTATATCGCATAATAAGCAACTTATTAACATGTCATTTCTGGGCCAAAGGTTAGTCTTAACGATTGAAATTGAAACGGCGAGAGCACAAATCATTTTTTGGCAAGTTTCCTAAAATATTTTACATTGCGAGACGGAGGGAGTACAAGAGAAAGTCATTTTCATTTGTTTCCCTTTCGAGGCTGCTCACCCGGGTCCCGTGGAACAGGAGTTCGCATGGCAACCTGGGATGCCCTGTGCAGCAGTGCACGCAGCACCGACCAATCGGAGGCCGGCGGGGCATCGTGCGAGTCACATCCGTCATTTTCAGAGACTCCCTCCGGTGGTTGAGATGCAAGCTTGAGGCTGAATCCGGCGTATCGCGCGATCAATTATCCCGCAGAAAAACTGATTTCACGAACGCTTCTAATTTCCTGTGACCAAGCAGCGCCAGCCAAAGACGATCGAGTAGCCACCACGTCGAGCAAAACAGATTGTTGTGGACGCTTCCAAACCGTGTGGACGCAGTTTCAACGACAGTGAGGCTACACTAAACCTTATCAACTAACAGGGCCGGCCCTGGGGGTGGTCAGGGTGTGAGGCCGCCCTAGGCCCCCGAAATCCAGGGGGCCCACCCTTGATCGTTTTCGTATAGGTACTATACTTGTATATATTAGCAAATTGCCCGTGCGTTGCAACAGGTTTAATTAACTCAAACATCTTATATTTGAATTTGAAGTAAACATTGATTTTGGTTCTATATTCGTTCTAATAGTATATTGGCTTTATCCTATATTTCAATTTTATTGCATGTCGCATTATACAACAATCATGTGTTGCAACGGGTCTAAACTAAATCAAACATTTTATGTTTGAAGTAAATTTTTATTTTGGTTTTATGATTGTTTTTCTAAGGACATTGTCTTACTCCTAGATTCAGTTCTCATGCATGTCCAATCATACAACAATCCTCGCAAAAGATGAAGAAAAAGTCACCACTTATTATCTAATCTTCTTTGTATACATCATAAGTATCCGAAAGTATGAAATTATGGCAGCAAAAAATCAATTATTACATGCATAAAATACTATGGTATCACGCATATTCCCAAACCCATTATCTTATATGATCCACGACCAAATGAATTTTCAGAGTAAGAAAATATTGGCGTAGCTTGGAGCAACCTCAAACAAACCTTTTTTTTAACAAAGAGAGACACCGGAGTCCGGAGGTGTCAACTTCATCTCAGCTGAATAGAGCTGCAGTAAATCCTGGGAAAAGTAATTTTGCAATACAGAAATCACACGACAATGGTTTGAGCTGTGAGCTGAGTTGATACAGCTGAAGGAATGCCTTAGCACCTGCTGCGCACAACCACGAGCTACTCCGTTGAGGTCCCTGTTGATATGGAATACCCGGAAAGGCGACCTGGTGGTAACCTGAAGGAATTAAGTTGGCAATTGTTTGCCGAGTGTCCCATCCCATTGAATAAACGGGTGATCTAACTTCCTGGTTGCTACTGCTCTTTCACGTGTAAGCATGTCGATCTTCAGAGCGTCGGAAAGCCTGAACCTTAAGAGTGTACTGTTGGCCATCCTCCTGAACACGAAGGAAAACGCACAGGCCTGAAGGTGAAGCAAGATCAGTTTACCGTGCAAAAAAGGAAAAAAAATTAAAACCCCCAAATAGGAGTAGCTGACTTTCCGACGGGTGCATGCCAAATTAGAAGCCACCACACCGTTGGTGTCGTCGGCATAGAGGAGGACTATGGATCGGGACGGCAACGGCATGGGGTGGCGCTGTCGGAGGCCGGCGTGGCCTTTGCCGACGGCGGCACGGTACGAAGTGGAGGATGCGGTCTGATTATGCCGCGCTATTCCCCTGATGTCCTCCTCCAGGCGCATGCTGTACGTGTGGTGGTGGAGCTGGCCATCCACGCTCGCCAGGTCGGATTACCTAGGTCGAGCCGGAAGTGCAGGTCCAAATCCGCCATCACTTGGTCTTCCTCATCGTGGCTAAAACAGCAGGAGTCACGGAAGGCTCACGCACGGCCGCACAGCAACCTCCTCCCCAGACGTTCTCTAGGACATGAAGAAGATTGGCAGGGGTGGGCCGTCCCGCCAGGCGGACTCAAGTCACGGGGATAGAATACCGAACCAACCATATCACCTGGCGGTAGCATAAGCCGTAATATGTTTTAACTCTACCTACTGATGCAGGGGTAAATTGGGAATTTAGAAAAACGGACCATCACCTGAAGGCATATTATATAGTAGAGATAGATGCGTATCACGTATTTAACAGAACAAAATAGAAAGGCCGGCTCTCTTCCGTGCGTGGCCCATAGAAAGAATCAACTGCTATTCGCAGGCACAGGCCCAGGTCGCAACTCGCGATCGATCGCATTCACATCGTTATTCGCTTCGCACGCACATGCACTGACGAAAACACACGATCGCGACGCCTCGGCTCTGTAGTTCTGTTCTGTTCGCCTCCTTCTCGCCTGTGATTCCTCTCGCAGTCTCGCACGGTCGCACCTGATAGCGGATCGGATGATCCGCCGATGATCTAGGCATCTAGCCATCGAGCGTGTGAAACATCTAGCGATCCCATCCGGCCATCCTAGTAGATCCCCAGGACACCGCCGCCCTAGGCAGTCGCCGCCATGGTAAATATTTTGGGCGCTTATTTCAGTAATCTGTATCTGTATGTGATGTGTGATGGTGTGATATCTAAATTCTCTAATCAGTAATTTTTATGTAACTTTATTTCCAGCATTGTGTGGGATTATGTCGTTCAGAAAGTATCAATCTGGAAGCATTAAAAGGAAAAGAGGAAAACTTGTGGATGACTTGGTACAATCACAGAATTTTTTAAGATAATTTGTATAATTTATTTGATATGTGTATTGTTTAGGATGCATTCAAGTTTTACTGAAAAATATCTTTTATACGTATATTCATTATTATTATGACGATGTCTATATTAAGGGCCCAATGGCGGAGCTAGAGAAGTGAACATATGGGTGCATAGGGGTACCAGGGCTGCAAAATAACTTGTTTTACCGATAGCACATATGGTGAAAAAAAGTTATTTTTACAAAGAAATTGATTTTCACCCAGTGTCGTGTGCACTCTGGAGGCTCCACTTAGCTCCGCCAATGAAGGGCCCCAAGTTTTAGTTTTGCCCCGGGCCCCGGAAATCTCAGGACCGGCCCTGTCAACTAAGGCCGCTAGATACCTACGAACCGGTACGTACGAGAAGGAACGAGAGCGAGGCGATCTTGGGCGATCGTGGCGGCGGTCTAGGGTTTCAACCCTAGCCGTCGCCGCTGGTGCCATCTGCAACTTCATCGTCGCCGCCGGCAAAGATTCGACGGGTCCTCGCCTCCTCTAGTTGCCGTTCTGGCAATAGGAGGGGTGTGGACCTCGGACCTGCGCACGGCGCTATACGAAGATCCTTAATGTTAGAGCTTGGTTTTGATCATCATCTTCTTTGTTAATGGAGATGGTATCATCTGCAATAAGTGATCTCCCACGCTTCGTTCGACGACGAGATATCCTTCCCGACGTCAATGGTGGCTTTGGAAGATTAAGTCTGTCTAGGTACGGTTCTTCAGATCTTGTTTCGCCAGATCAATCTTGGATTGTTTCTCATGATTGTCGCGAGGAGGTTTGTCCTCGCAATATCTATCCCGGCTACTACGTCTTCGGCAATGGTGATTCGTTCTCTCGGCTCCCAACGACGTCGACAACGTGGTTCGGTTATTTGTCCCTGAAATATCCGTGGTGGTGCTCTTGCCGATGTTGCTTGATTAATTTAATGGTTGCGTGCGTGCACAAAGGCTTGGCATTGCGGCTCAAAATTAAAAAGGGAGAACCTTCAGTGGTATTCACAAGTGTGTTGTTTGGTGGTTTTGGCGTTGTTCTACGGCTACCTTCAGAAAAGTACAAGATTGTGTCATGGATGAATAAAGGGTTTGAAGATCTCATAGATTTGCTAGTCTATTTTAGTTTTGTTTTTGTAATAGATATAATCGTGTACTCTTTGTTGGTTTAATATATGTGGAAAATTCAAAAAAAAAGAGGCTACACTAAACCTTAATTAAGCTAAGGTCAAAAAACGAAGAAGCTTAATTAATTAGGGTTCTTTTTCTGTTTACGAATGAGCCGAAGCATTAATCAAACGCCGAAATTACAGGATTTGACTCTGACCAGAATCAGGCCAAGAGATCATGTTGAGTCGTACTAGGTGGATCGTGTAGCTGTATTTGACCTACTAAATGGTAGGCCGGCCGAGAAAGCGCTTTGCTATTCACTACTGGAATCAGACTTAGCGTGTTCTAACTGAGAAAGAGAGAGAGCTAGCGAGTGACCATGCATGCATCTTCTCTATCTAAATAGGGGCACCCCACTAGCTGATTTTCCAGCCTTCCCATGCGTGCACGTCACCCTTTATTCCGCCGAGCGACGCGACCATCCTCTTCGCTTTGTCTCGCGCGCTCGTGTTTCCTACGCATGGGTTGGGTCCACTGGTGTCGTTTATTCGTGGCCGGATGAGACGCTCCTCAATGGGCATTAACCGTTAGCCCATAAAAAGGCGTCATAAAACAAGAAACGAAGGGACGAGGTGCCCTTTGTTCAAACTATATTCTTCAAAAAAAATTCCATGAGCAAGAACAAAAAATTCCATGTTCAAACTAGGGTTTCGCCGAAGAGGGGCTCCGGAGCGTCGGAATCCAACCAAAAGTTAGGTGGTACCATACCAAGTGGGTACAAGTGTGTTTTGAGTTGTAGATGGCATACCATGTGTGTCAGGATCCATACCATGTGGGTATAATCCTTGTTTTTCTCCAGCGGGGCTAGGTTTTCACCGGAGAGGGGTTCCAGAGCGTCAGGATCCCACCACAAGCTAGGTGGTGCCATACCATGTGTGTACAAGTGTGTTATGGTTTTTGGATGGCACAGATTGCCCTCCGGGGTGTGACATGCTTCACCGGCATCCACTTCTCTCTTGGACATTTCATGACTTATAGCCTGAAAGTCCCAGATCGGACAAACATGAGGAAATCCTGTCAAGAGTTGGGTTATACCTTTGTCTTGTGACTTCCTAGGGCCTAGCCTAACACAACCAAGCAACTAGTTACACTTTGCTACCCCATTTTGACGTCGGTACCGGCTTTAGTCGTATAAGTCCGGTTTTTCTCCAATGGGGCTATGTTTTCACCGGAGAGGGGCTCCGGAGTATCGGGTTCCCACCACAAGCTAGTGGGTGCGATACCATGTGTGTAAAAGTGTGTTATGGGTTTTGGATGACAAAGATTGCACTCCGGGATGTGACCTGCTTCACCGGCATCCACTTCTCTCTAGTGAGTTTACGTGCACTTATAGCGTGATAGTCCCCGATTGGACAAGCCGGAGGGAAACTTGTCAAGAGTTGGGTTATGGATGATATGGATGTCATATTTGGATTTCTCTCATTTTTTAATCGATTTAGACATATTATTTGTCAAATTTCGATTTATGGATTTGTAGATATGAATTATTCAATATTAAATGGAAAAAGGCAAATAAGTTAATTATTATTTGAATTCAAGAATATTTTAATTCAAGATTATTATTATTAATAATTCATTTATTTTTATTTAAATAATTATTTGAATTCATAAAATAAAGTTGTGTGACATCATAGTCCATGGGTTAATAGGATTGACAGGATACTATTGTCAGTAAAGCATTTCTTGTTTCTAGATAACTCATAGGGAAGGAACTAAGAAGTTAAGCGTGCTAGAGCTGGAGTAGTCTGAGGATGGGTGACTTTTGGGGAAGTGTGAGTAGAAGCGAGTAATTAAGATTGGAATTAAGAATGCTTAGAGATAAATGTGTCTCTAGTACGATTAAGTGGTTAAACAATTAAAAAAAATTTGGAAAAAAAAATTTAGACAAAATTCTGCAAATTCATAGGCCGACGGCGTAGCCCAGTCTACGCCGACGGCTTTTCTACGCCGACAGGGGTATACGCCGACGGGGATATGCCGACGGCCACCGTCGGCCTACTCCTACGCCGACGGTTTTCAGCCTTTCCCCGACGGCAGGGGGCCGTCGTCGTCTTGGCTGTTTCCCGTAGTGAGGGGGCATAAATATGTTGGAGGGGGCAAAATAGCTTAGAACTGCTATTTTTAAGCAGGATGATCCGTGAGTTTATGAAGAAAAACAGCTTGTTGGGGGGGGGGGGGGGGGGGGGGTGCTAGCCCCTGCTCGTCCCCCCTTTCTCCGTCCCTGGTCGTAGACCTTGCGACGTAAGCACAAATATCCCGGTGACATGTACGCATCCCTATTTCAGTTACTAATGGCGAATAGCTCGGCACCGTGGATCGCTCAGTTTAGATTTGTCACTAGACGGAGACAAGAGAGTGATCAGTCGACAGAGCTGGCAGTATATCTTGGTGATCTAGCCGGCACAACAGGAAGCATATCAATTAGTATTGGTAAACTGAACAAATTAAAAACTAGGGAGTGTTAGTTCTCTTATAACAATTCCAATCATATTATAGGCACCACAAGTTGTAGCTATGGAGGCAATGTTGTGTAATCCTTAATTCCGGTACAGGTGAATCAACATGTACTGGACCAGTACGTGAGAACCATTAACCCCTGCAGCACATGCATGGTAACCTACTGAGCCGTCCATTCATTTCTGTATGCATGGTATTGCACTACACTGTACTAGATTCAATTAAGAGATGCTGTCCGTTTCTTCTGTTAAAAGGGGCAGTTGGACGGAAACGATTCAGTAACCCGGGAGAAATCTCACCGTGAACTTTGGCGAAGAAGAGGCATGTACATATCCATGTACCAGTACCACACATACCGAACCATATACAAGTCAGTATAGAATTTTTCTGGTAATGGATGTGAAACTGGATAACCATTATGTAGCAGGAGCTACATATTAGGTCTAAGTTTGGGAGGCATCGAGAAATGCAGCAACACCGCTGATTGGCTTCTCACTCTATTTTGTGATCGAGTCATTTCTTACAGGACCCAGTCATGAAACTCGGATCGTCCGACGGCACGGTAACCTACTGGCATTGGATCATCGACGGGACCAGATATGGTGGTCTGCTCAAGGGCCACGAGATTGCAGTGATGTGCCATCTGAACTACATGATCAGAGTTGACATCTTGAGCACACCACCGTAGGGTAGTTTGTCCAAACAAAACAAAAAATTTAGAGGTCGCCAATGATATAGCATCATGTGCAGACTGAATCGCATTACTAACAAGAACGTGTTGAACAAAATCTGATCAGCTAGCTGCCAAAGTTGCTCGTTACCGATTGGAGGGCCTAACACCAAGTCCAACATCCTGAGGTAGGTCTAAAGCGCAAGTTATCTATTATATACTAAAAGCAAAATAAGGGAGTTTTTCGAGGCATTAGGTTGATCCACATCATCTAAATTAATTATAGCAGTTAGATCTAAAATATATGGCTAAGATCTTTATGAAAAGTTAGTAGTTACGTAACAAGCTTGACACGTTTTATTTTGTGTTGACACGTATACCACAAGAACTAGCTGTGTTTGTTTTAAAAAACCAACCATGTACAATACTAACACCTGATGGAACGTGATGGCTGAAAGAAAAAAAAACTTGCGATACAAACATCTTGGCTCGAACCTGATCGTTGAAAGAAAAAAAAAACAGACGTGGTGGAAACTGTACAGACTAGCTACAAGATGAAACGTGATAGGTGCAAGCACCCAAAAAAAAATTGAGAAACGTGCTGGCCAACGATCGATTAGAGCTGCTAGGAGATTGGCGGTTTAGAAAAAAAAAAAGAGAATCTGATCAGTACGTACTTCCTTTCTTCTGGTTTATTTAGGCTGCGTTATGAATTTAGTCAAAATCAATTTAGGTAAATTTTGATAGAAAATGTAGCAATACGGATAGGGTCTGCTAGGATGTGGACGGTTTAGAAAGAAAAATAAACTGACCAGTACATACTTCCTCTTCGTTTTAATTAGCCAACGTTATAAATTTAGTCAAAATCAAAATTTATAAATTTTGATCAAAGATGTCGCAATAAATATAGGCATTCATGATACTAAATTTGTACAATATTAAAATATATTTAAGATGATTTGAAAATAAGATATCATATTCTAGATGTTGATTTTCTACATATTTGATCAAACTTCATTTAAAATATATTTTTATGATGATTTCAAAATAAACTTTCATATTTTAGATGTTGATTCTTTCTACAAATTTGGTCAAAGTTTATTTAAAATATATTTTATGATGATTTCAAAATAAAGTTGTCATATTTTAGATGTTGATTTTTTCTACATATTTAGTCAAAATGTATTTCAAATATATTTTATGATGATTTCAAAATAAATATTTCATATTTTAAAGTTTGAGTTTGACTAAACCCTGAATGCGGGTTAATTGTGAATGTAGGGAGTTGTTTATGTGATTGAGTATGCATAAATTATAATATTTTTAACTATCGTCATACCAACACACTCACAAAACTCTAGCATAAGTCTGCAGTCGTAGAATTTTGAAATTAATCGCATTATGTACATTGTTTCTATAATTGAGTACGCATAAATGAAAATTATATTTGACTCGCATTAGATCAACACTCTCAGGAAACACATGTGAAAGTTTAGAGTCCTAAACTTTTAATATTAATGGATAATTCTAGAATTCCGTCTGTCTTATTTGGAGAAGTGCCGATTTTCAAGAACGCGAATCTTATGATATGGTGGGAATCTCTTATGATAATCATCTGCGTCTTAAGCGTGTCCTAATGCCTGAAAGTTGGATAGGGTGGCCCTTACGTAAGGATTATATAACACTCAATTTTTATGAAATACAAGATGCTCATTGAATGATAAGAAATTCATGCTCACTTATACAACACAACTCCATCTTTTATACAACACAACTCCATATTTTATTCAAGTAAAGGAATATTCTTACGCTGTGTTCCTAGATGAAACTTGCCAGCTTAATTTATACACGCAGAGATGAGTCAACACATATTCTTGCAAGGATGAGAATTTCTTTACACTGAAGGAATATTCTGATTTAATGAGTCAGAAAGCACCAAACCTTCAAAATTGATGAAGATATAACATTAGTCGACACACTATCGACGAGAACATCCCATACACTATAAAATATTTTGGCTTAATGACGCAAACAGGGCTAAGTCAACACAAATTTACGCTTGATATGTTACATGTTGTATCCAAACGGTGTGTCAATACTACTTTTAATCCAAGTACCTAAAAAGCATACACTTGATTGAAATTAATTGTTTGACGGATATTGCTTGGTTGTATAGTAGATATATTTGGACTATTGTATGTGTCTTTATATCATGTAACAAAATCAACATAAAAGTACATGACATTCCTATCGCACAAGTTGAATAACTATCCAATCCCTGTAGTCATTTGCATAACACAAAATATATCGATCTGGATAAAAATAAGAGTCTGGAAAACTTAGAGTCTTACTTCTGTAACTTTTCTTATGAATGTATACACATGTTAACAATAAACCTAGAAGAAAATAATTTATGTTTAGCAGTATATTATACAAATATATTGGTCAAAGTTTAGCACATCATGTTTCTAAAACGTTGCACATTGTGACATGGAGTATGTAAATGAGAGGAAGAAACATTGGACCAGGATAATTCACACCATTTAATGTGACCTACCTACTAAGAGGATAGAGTGTTTTATCACTTAATTCTTATGAATGTTTGGCGGATATTGCTTGGTCTGTACGGTTTACATATTTGGACTATTGTATGTGTCTTTCTCCCATGTAATAAAATCAACATAAGGGCACATGTCATTCCATTGGCACAGTAAAATTGACGACTAATTAAGAGTCTTGAACTATGATGTCAAAGCCGGGTAGTCCTTTTGCATAACACATAAACTACATGTGACCGGGTGTGTAGAACCATTGAACGAAGATCAGGATAAGTTAAGAGTATGGAAGACTTAGAATTGTACTTATGTAAATTTTACTATATATGTATAAACATGTTAACGAAATATGCCTAGAATAAAATGATGTATCTTTAACATTATATTTATACAAAAATAGTGACCAAAGCTTCGCCATGTTTATGTTTCTATAAGGTTGCACATTGTCACATGAAGTGTGTAAATGAGAGGGAAAAAAATCAGAACAAGATGACTCACATTGTTTAATTTGACATACCTATTAAGGAGTACACACTGTTTTATCTTAATGTAATGATTATTATTATCAAAGATATCTAACCGTACGTATTGTCTAACTTCATGGACAAACTAAAGTTAAATTTACAAATTCAATAACACTAAAATTGGTGTTTCAACGTATGGCATGATAATCTTTTTCCCACAAATTTCAGATTGGCAAAGATGTTATTCGCATACGTGATATTTCCTTACCTATACATTTGTGATAGTTGTACAAAAAATTATTTGGTGTCACATAGAGGAAATAATGTGATATCAACGAGCCAAATTTTTGTTTCTTTAACACTTTCAGCCAACTGCAGATGATGCGCTCGCATTTGCGAGGGCCACTGTGCTAGTTTTCTCAAAAGCAAAAGTCGTACTCAATTAACTCGAAGATGAGTCATGTCAAGAATAGATTCAGATGATAACATACTTTAAAGCGCGCGAGCAATGAAGGTACGGTACCAATAGATCTTTGAGATCGCCAGCTAGTATCACCGGTTCATATATTACTATTGGGTTGTAGATCGATCTCGCGACTTAAAGCCCAAATTTCCCGTGAAATATGCACATCCTACTATTCTTTCATTACTAATTAACTGTGAGTAGCTCAGCGACGTGGATGGGTCAGTTCGCAAGTGTCAATTGACGGCCTCCCGTAGTTCGTGTCATGTGCTTGGGGATGGAGTAGCCGCAAAACCGCCAGATGTTTTTAGAAAATTGGCAGTAGTGACTAGTGAGTACCCTGGTCGCCCTCTTGGTAAAGCGGCATTTTAAAAAGTGAAAAGAAGATAGGGGAGCGACCAGGTAAAGTACTCGATAGATACTGCATGACTCGCCGTACGTCGTGTTTAATTACTACTACTTGACACTGGTTTATTATATGTTAACTGTCCTTGTACATATGGAGATATAGGCAGATCACACTGCACTCCCTTGTTGCCAAAATTAGGGACTGAGGTTGTACTCGCCTGCCTAAAGTGCATGAATATTTTTCTCAAGGTGGTAGTTAGAGTACATCTAGGATTTTTTACCAAACTTTTTGAAACTTCAAAATTCAAATATTGAACGTACCAAAAATCGAGCTCCCTGGAGACCGAGCTCCAAATCGCCACACTTAAACCCGGAAATCAATATTCTGGGGCGGCCGTAATTAGTAGTCATCTAGTATGTGTACTCTTCCACCTATCCTCTGAATGAAAGTAAAATTCTAGAGCAAGTTTCTATGGGGCGACGGTGCATTCAAAATGTTCTAAATATTTTTATTATCTATCTAGTGACAAGCATGTCAAAATTTAGACAAAGGTCTTCTTATTCGAATGATTCCTGTAAGGTACGAAAAATAAGACCAAAATATTTGTATGTCCTTACGTGCTGGACCGACATGAACTGAAAACACCATCTAATGTTTTGACACGAATATTAATACTTCGGTATTTGGCATACGGTGTACTTATTTTCTCCAGAAAAATTAAGAGAGAGGAGTCCCTAATAGCCACAAAATGAAAACAATCCGTGAAATCCCACAAGATCGTGACTCATTCTTTGATGTGTAGAAGTGTCCATAAAATAGTAACACACCCTATATTTTGAATTTATTTTCTTGGAAACTTAGACACCTTATATCAAGAAATGGAAGGAGTATGATTTTTTTCGAGAAATCGGCTGGAGTACTGCCTTCAACTAAAAGAAGAGAATTTTACAAACATGTTACATGGGGTGTTACAACAGAGAAAATAATGCCAGACCCCTCCGAACGGCATGCGGATTACTAACTAGTACTAAGGTGTAGACAGATGTCCACCAAGGTTTAAATCGGCCACCTCCGTGTATGGCTTACGCACGCCGTTGAACACTATGCAATTTCTTTTTTTCCAAATGTGCCAGAGATAGAAGTTAGATGTACAACAGAAACCAATAAGCAATCCGTTAAAGTTTTATGATCTTAACAGACCGGGACTATCACTTCTTGAAAAAAGTTGAGTTTTTTCTGGGGAAAAGGTATGATTTTAATATATTAATATAGTTGTGATTAAATATGATCATCCATGACCTGCAAGAAAGTCAGAAAACAAGGAAACTATAATAAGGTAATCAGCCCGTATCATATAAATGATTGTTTAATTTTCACACTGGTTACAAATGGCACAACATGAAGCTGTAGTATTGGTAAAAAAGAAAGAGTCAAGACTAGGAAGCGTTAGTTCTTTTATAACGATTGATTCCAATCATTTTTTTTTTGAGAATCGCAATGTAAACAACAAATAAGTCATTAACATAAATTTGAAAAGGCCCCAAAGAAAATCTAAATATATTTTCGACCAAAATCCTTAATTCTGGTACAGATATGTATTGGGGCTCCACGCACGAAGCATTGAGCCCAACCTGGTTCAAATTCTATGCAACACATGGTAAAAAATAAATCGGTCTCGAGGCACATCCATTTTTGCATACATGACATGGTTGTTGGAATTTGCTGGATTAAGTTAAGAGACGGTGACAATCCGTTCTCTTTAAAAGAGAGGTTGGAAGGAAATGGTTCCCTGGAAAAAGCTCACCGTGAACTTTGGCAATCGAGAGGCAAATATATATCCACGTACCACACATACCAACCATGTGCAAATCAGCATAGAACTTCCTTGGTTATGGATCTGAAACTGGACAACCATTGCATGTAGGATCTCAATTTTAGGTATGAGTTTGGGAGGCATCGAGGAATGCAGCAGCACAAGTGGTCAGCTGATCACTCCGTTTTGTGATTTTTA
Organism: Poa pratensis; assembly: GCA_947311845.1. Lineage (NCBI taxonomy): Eukaryota > Viridiplantae > Streptophyta > Magnoliopsida > Poales > Poaceae > Poa > Poa pratensis. The sequence continues at coordinate 20,470,516 of CAMZMU010000072.1, read as the reverse complement.
GAGATCGCAAATGATCAGTATTGTTTGACGAAATTCTTAAAGGATCTCTCTTGTACGTCAGCTCGTCCGACCGGCACAGCCACCTAGTGATATTGGATCGACGGCGAGGCTGGCTATGGCTGCACACATTCAGCTTCCGCTTTTAACCAGTGTACGTGTCCACTGATCTGGCAACAGGTTCGCAGTACATGGTATTATACAGACAAAAACGTGTTGAACAAAAGCTGATCGGCTTCTCGATTACCGCGGCCCCATCACAAGGTTTACTACACTAATCAAAAAAGGGATATGGAATTTAGCTGCCGCGTGTGCTTCAAACCATGTCCAACGTATCCGAGGGAGGTCTAAAGCGCAACCTCTTATAATGAAATAAATTAACTGAATTTTAATTTTGTAACTCAAACTACTCACACGAATACACTATAAACATACTGAAAGAACGCGAGCGATGAAGGCATCGTACCAGTAGATCCTTGAGATGGCCAGCTAGTATCACCGGTTTTTAGTTTACTCTTTGGACGTCAATCTCGCGACGATAAGCCCAAATTTTCCGTGAAATGGACGCATCACTATTTCGGTTACTAATTGCGAGTAGCTGGGCAACGTGGATCTCTAAGTTTGAATTTGTCAATTGACAGGAGACAGGCGCGAGATCAATTGGTCAACCACTCAACCTGGTATTAGAAAATTTGTGTCATTTGCGATCTGACGACGGGCTCACGTAGTCTAATGCCGCCCTTTATTCGTGTCATTTACTTGGACATAGATCAGCCGCAAAATCGCTACATGGTGTTAGAAAATTGGCAGTGGCAGATCGCCCTCTAGGTAAAGCGGTAATGGAAAAGTGAATCAAAGATACGGCAGTGATGACCAGATATAATACGCGATCCATTGAAAGATAGACATGCATAACTGGCCGTACGTTTTCTTAATAACTAGAACGACACCCCGCGCGTTGCAGCGGGTCTCTCTTAAGAAATTTAATTAAACGGATAAAAAATAGACATCAAATGTATGTGTGGTTTATAATTTAAAGAGCGTAATGGTTTAGAGGTGTATCTGATTGCTATAGATAAGATTATATTAGCGGTTTAAAGAAACAGATATTGTGGATGTCTTGCATGAAGATGACATGCACATTTCCGTATAATTTTTCTATTCATTTTTTGAGTGAATACATATAGAAGAGCCCATAATTTGTATAATAGTTATATGAGTTTCATCATTGAACATAACTGGCAGAAAGTTCGCGGGTTCTAATTGCACATGATTTACTTATGTAACTACATAGCGACATGGTGTGATCTTATCATTCGAACATACAAAAAAATGATGTGGACAATTTGATGTGCTAGAAATGATGATGTGGATTCTTGCATGTAGATATAGAAAATAATTAATGAGTATTAGTGGGATGACATGGACAATTGATTGGCTAATAGAGCAAGTGATGTGGATAGCTTGCATGTAGAGATAGAAAAATAATAACTACACTTAGTGGGATTTTCCTTTATAAGAAGTATAGATAAGAGTTTTATTACACAAAAGTTTAAGTATTATATCGGTCTAGGCATAATTAGGACATACAACCATATTCATAACAGACTCAAAACAGACTGAAAATAAAATAAAACTAGATAGGCAAGTAACAAGCTAGTGCTCCATATCATCTATGTCGCTGGGCCAATCCGGAAAACAAGCGGTCATCCACGTCGGATAAAAATCTCTCCTGTCATGTCTTTCTATCGTCTAGACACCCCTATGATCCGTTTACGTCGCCGCATTTAGCCATGATTTCTGTCCATTCGAATAGAAACGGGAGGGACAGACCAAATGCGCCGCCTAGTTCGAGTTTCCCTAAACCAGGCTCGAGGGCCCAAATTAAATGACCAACACTCCTCCTTGCTAGCTAGCTATAGCTGCTGTTGAAGTCCCAACCCAGGAGGACACGTCGATCATTCACACGCTACCGCTCCGCATGTCCCTTCGCTGTACCTGATACTATTCATTCTGTCATCGATCTGTCTCGCTAATCAACCGTTTCAGCTAGTCACCATTTCCCGTTTTGGCGTAAGGGCTAGCTAGGTGCTGCAGCTGCCCCGTCGCCGTGCATGTACGTACTAACACGTCTGAGTTGGCAGATTGATTTGCTTTGCTGTGATCGCCGGCTTGCGACAACGTTGCATTTATACGCTTGCTATTAGTCACCCCGTTTCAAATTAGATAACTTCCATTCCATTTGTTTACCTATGTAGATACATCCACATGTCGATAAATGAAAGTTATCTAATTTAGAACGAAGACAGTACTAGTTAAAAGTATCGGCTGTCCGAGCGATATGTGGACGTTGAAACTTTTATGTCTGTCGAACTCCCCATCTTACTCTGCCTAATGCCGTGTACACGTGCTTACTTTATTAAAAGAAAAAAGAGCAGAGCTCTTTATGCCTTCTAGAAGAATCAACCTAGGACATGGAGACATGGTACTTTTTTTTTTTTTGCGGGAAAAGAAAGTGACATTACAGCCTCGATCTTACAGAAAAGTCCAGAAACAAAGGAAATTACAAGCAAGACCCCTGGACTCCGATGTCGATGACGACGACCTCGATGCCGCCGGTGGCGCGCCGCCGCCGCTGCACCCCTTGATGGCTTGGATCAGGCACAGCCCCTCCGCGGACGGGAAGTCGCCGGTCGCCGGCTCCTGGGAACCTACACCTCGGTCCACCATCTTCATCGCAAAGCTGAACATCACCTCCTTCCTCTTATTCAACGAGCTCCGGCTCGACCGCCACGCCGACGCCGGTAAGGGCTTGAAGAACTCAACAGATCCGGAGATCTCTGAGCTCGAGGGCGGTGGAGCCTCGACCACGGAGCTCCAGAGAGCGCCGCTGCCGGAGAGGGGAAGCTCCACCACAAAAAGCCGCGCCGACCGCACCACCATCTCCTCCGTGCCGCCGGCAGGCCACCTAGAGCATCCTACACTATGTACAAGCCGTGGATCGACGATCCCCCACCCTCCCGCCGCCGGAGCGGCCGACGGAGGGCAGGGAATCGACGAACCAACGGCGAGCGAGGTGGATCTCCGGGAAGGTTTCAGAAATTCGCCCCTCCCTACTGTAGCGGGGGAGAGGGGAACGACCAAGCTTCGTCCAGATAGCACTCAATACTCGGAGACATGGTACTTTGAAACAGCTAAAAGCTTGCAGCCCTCACAATGGGTTGCAAACCAAAGTGATCACTCACGTACAGTCGCCAAGTAATTTTTGACCTCCTGCTTTTAACTGGTATAAGTGTCCATTGATCTGGCAGCAAGCGCGCACTGAATCGCATTACAGACAAAAACGTGTTGAACAAAATCTGATCAGCTGCCAAAGTTGCTCGATTACCCCAGGCCTACCACCAGGTTTATTACACTAATCAAAAAGGGGTATGGAACTTAGCTGCGTGTGTTTCAAATCATGCCTAACATATCCGAGATCCTTATTTTTAACTCGAAGCAGTGTCATGTCGAGAATAGAGCCATCAGACGATAACATACTTAAAGCCCGAGTGACGAAGGTACGATACCACCAATAGATCCTTGCTTGAATTCGCCAGCTAGTATCACCGTCCTTTTGTTTACTCTTGGGTCATAGATCTCGCGACGTAAGCCCAAATATCTCGTGACATTATGCATCCCTATTTCGTTTACTACTCGCGAGTAGCTCGGCAACGTGGATCGCTTAATCTGGACTTGTCAATTGACGGGAGACAAGACCATGATCAATCAGTCGAGCTGGTAAAGTATATATTCGCGAGCTCCCGTAGTTTAATGCCGCCCTTGGTTCGTGTCATTTGCTTGGGCATAGATCACCGCCGCAAAACCGTGAGGTGGTGTTAGAAAATTGGCAGAGTACTCTTGTCGCCCTCCAGGTAAAGCGGCAATGGAAAAGTGAATCGGATATAGATATGCTTGACCGGCCGTGTTGAATTTCTGAGTACTAGTTAGTGGGCATGTGCAACGCACGTCTGCACAATGAAACACAGTTTCTTTTTAATAGATCAGGTGCATAAATCCATATCATTAATGTGTATGCACATGAAAGTAGTTCACACAAAAATATATGACCTAAAGGATATCTCGCTCGTACGTTTTGGCGACCGACAAACCTCAACAATCTATGTGCAGGAAAGCTGAGAAACTTGAGGCCCAAATTAACGAAAGATTGTTGTGTTAGGACCACAAACAATTAATAAATGATCAATGTTGAAGGGTCTAAGTAAATGATCTGTTGTCTGAAATACCTTTGATATCAAGAAAGCTTCTTAAGTTTTGCTCGGCAATCAAGGCATCAAAAAATATATTGGTGTTGAAAAATATTTAAACCTCACTAAACAAAGGTTGAATAACACAGCTTATTACACTACAATATCCATACAGAGAGGATAATCAAGCAATACTCAGCCACTACCACATGTCTTTATCTTTTACTGGGCCAACCATACGGAGATTTGGGACATTAGTTTAGTAACAATAAATCATATAGACCTCATCCCACTGTACTTACATATTTTGTGAGACGGTTACAGTATGTCTTCCTGAAAGCACCGAAATATTCAAAGCATCAATTTAGAGTACTGAACAACAAAAATCAGTACCTAAGCTCCATGCCTTTTGGCAAACTGAAACTTCATCAAGCAAAACAAATTTAAAATGCAAGGTAGCTTGCTGATACAGGCAATGAAGGAAGATTGTTTTCAGCTTGACCTGAAAACATCGTTCTAAGGCTATTTAGCTGTTAGACTTTCTCACCTAGAATATAATCCTTTTGTGATTCAAAATTAGAAAAACAGAGGTCAAATTTTGTATAATCAAGTAGCAATTCAATTGGTAAAATACCAGATTCATTCATTAATCCAGTTTGCAAAATTGGTACTGAAGAACATAGTACCTTCGTGGTCTGCAGCGCGACGCTCCGGGGCATGGGAGCGGGCGCACCGCTCTGTGGCGCCGGCGAAGTCGGAGGCGGCGAGCAGGGTCGGATATGGAGGCGCCGACCTCGGAGGCGAGGAAAGCGTCGCGGCGCTCCGGGATCCGACGGGCGTCCAGGTGCTTCCCCTCATCTCTTTCTTCCACGTTTCGCGTCTCTCTGCGTGGACAAGTGCAACTGTAATCAAATGGTAAGAAGGTCAACAATTGAGCTGAGCATCACGTACCAGCAAGGTTTCTGTACGGCTGCACCCAGCGGAGAAGCACGGCTAGATTGCAAGGTGTGTACCCAGCGGAGAGGCTCTCGGCTGTGGGGATTTCTTCAGCTGCAGATGTATGACGGGCGGGGGCACGTGACAATAGGGAGATGACGACTCCGTCTCTGACAATGGCGCGCGGACGGGCGGGCTACCGTCGCCGAGGCGAGGAGAGGCTGCGGGCGCGATGGATACGGTCGGGGCACATGACGATGGGGCTCGAACGGCAACGATGGTGCACGGACACCGGCGTCACCGCGGTGGCTAGGGCATCTGTCTCGTCGGTGTTTGAGGCCACGGCCATCAGGTTCTCCACCGTCAACACAATGGCCGTGCTCGCGCAGTCTGACCCGCCCTCCACGGGCGCCTTGCACCCGGAGGTCGCAGGGAGAGGAGAACAAAAGAAACGAAAAGGTACGATGGCATTAGCAGTATTATGTGATTTGGTGGGAGGGTAAAACGGGCAAAAGTGGATTTGTGTTGAGTTGTCAAATATTGGAGCGATTTGGACCGTTGGTCAAATATTGAAGGGCTCAGATTCAATGTATCAACACAAGTTTGCTCTTTTAATAGTAGTATAGATACTTTTTTCTAGGTGTGTTTAACTGCTACTTGACGGTGGTTTGTTATATGCATGGCATGGAGATATCTGGCAAGTCACATTGCACTCGTCGCTAAAATTAGAGACTAAGATTGTTTTACGTGTAAAGTGCAAGGGTACTCTAATTTTCCATGGCAAGACCACACGAAACGGTACGTACTCGTGAGGCAAGAGGAGGCGATTGTGAAGCGAACCTAAAACCCATCTAGGGTTCCGTCCCCCTCACCGGCGACGCCGCCGGTCCGTTCCGTCTCTGGTGGCCTTAGGGCCTTGGAGGCATGGCAGATCACGGCCTCTCACCGGCGGGAGGGTTTTCCAACCTTTGTTTAGGTTTTTTCAGTTTCTTTTTCGAGATGGTGAGGCGGCGGCTACATCTTGAAGTCAGAATAAGGTCCTCCCCGTCCTATCCTCGGTCCGGTGGTGCGCCTAGTGCCAGCGGAGGGCGCGTGGAGGTGTGTCTGGCGGATCTCCTGGGATCCAATCCATTTCTGTGTTCGTCTGTGTGGTTGCAGGTCTGGCTCTTTCGATCTACGGTTGTCATCATTGGCGATGGTTACTACTCTGTTGCGCTGGTCCCTCAGGGCTTTAGCACGATGACTTCCGTCGGTCTACTACAACAAGCTCTACTACAACAAGCTTTATCCGACTCCGGTGAGGGAGAGGTGAGGACGGCAGCGCGCCTTCGGCTCGCTTCAGAGGGAGAGCTATTTGTAATTTTAATTACTTGAGGGATTTTTTGTACCTATGTTGATGATCAATAAATTGGTTGTCCTTTTCGCAAAAAAAAAGTGCATGGGTACTCGCCCCCTCCCTAGAGAAGTAAATTAAGTGAATGTGTAAAGTGCATTTTTGTAAGGAAGCTCAGAAGTCATGCTTTAAGAAAGCTCAGTTTTTATTCGCAAGGTTATAAAAAACATTTGAAACGAAATAATGTAAGTGTTTGAATTGAGAACGCTATTATATTCTATGAGTGAAGTTTCGTGCACGAGGAAGAAGCACACGAAATTTGTTGAATTTTTTTGAGATTGCCATAGTTGTCATGAAAATATTTAAGAAAAACCATGAGGTTACACTCAAATGATTTTGTAAGAAAAGTCGACTACAAATTATTAAAAACACTTAGAATCCCAAAAACTAGAAAAGCTCTATAGGACAATGAAATCGTAGATTAAAATAATGTGATTGGTGGGGCATTTTTACCTGAGTTGATAAGTGCAGAATGCAGAGCAGAGCAGCTGCAACTTAGTACGTCGGGTCACGCAGGTAATGTGGAGGATGACTTTTTGAACCTAGGTTTTTCTTCCGGAAAGGTGACATACAGGCTCTGCATCGAGTTGTGCACACAACCATATATTACTATTCAACAGTGTCAAGCAAAACCAGCCATCGATACCGAACGTATTAGTTTGTTTTAAAAAGAAAAAAATCCAGAGCATCTACCTCACGGCAGTATCTCCACAAATCTATCACAAATTTATGACAAGTGACAAAGCAACAAAAATCATAAACTACGAGATAAAGCCTTCATGAAGGGGTTGTCGCATGTGCGCTGATAATGAGGAGCCCAGTCAATCTCATGATATTAATCCCCAAAACCGAATTTTGATAACCATCGACAACAAGGGTAAGACGCACACATGCCGACAATGCTTCGTACGGGCACACGTCGACAATTCCTACTACAATCTTGTGTTTCAACCATGGTGTGTGCATAGTCTTCATCGAGACCGCCATTGCCAGCAACCTCGCTATTGGAGATGACAACTTCTTAGTAGACGGATCTGGGTGTTGAAGAAGTGAGATCCTCACACACTGTTGATGACGTGGAACACACGTTCGTTGGGAGACCCAAGAATAAGGTATGATGCAGCAGGCAGTTTCCCTTGATTATAAAACCAAGGTTGTCAGATCCAGTAGGAATTGGAAGAGCTTCAGAAAGGTGTCAGCGGCGCCGATAGTGACGTGGACCTGCACACACACAATCAAACTACTTTGCCCAACGAAACAGAAAGGTTGTCAATCTCCCGGTTTGCTGAATACAAAGAATTAAACGTATGGTGTGAAATATGATGATGAACTCAAAAGTAGCAGCAGGAAGTAACGTAGAGCGTGCTGAAAAACGGTGTCTGTATCAATGTGGAATAAAGGACCGGGGTCCACAGTTCACTAGTGGTGTCTCTTCATAAGACCAATAAACATACATGTTGGGTGAACAAATTATAGCTGGGCAATTGACAAGTTGCAAACGCATGACAATGCAATATATGAAAAGCATATGTTCATTGTTATATCTATTGGGCATTACAACAATATACATAGACCGCTTACTACCTGCATCTATGACTCATAATCCACTCACAAGATAGCTTCTGGGTCTTCCATGAGTGTTAAGTTGCAAGCAACAGATTATAGCATTAAGCAAAGTGTGTAATGTAAACAAACGCATTAGACTTAATAGCAGTACACTTAAGCTAAGCATCGATTATTTTATCCCTAGTGGCAACAGCACATCTACAGTCTTAGTTGTTTCTGTCTATCAAGCCCAGGCTTCTAGAGGCATGAACCCACTATCTAGTATAAATACCCTCTCTTGCAGTCACTAGCATGTAGTTGGCCAAATCATCTACTAACAACGAAGAACATGCAGGAACATAGATAAAACATAGTATAGATAGATGAACAAACTTGATCATAACTTTACAATTCATCGGATCCAGCAAACACAACATGTAGCATTACATAAAGATGATCTTGATCATGTTAGGCAGCTCACAAGATCTAAACATGATAGCACAATATGGAGAGACTACCAACTAGCTACTGCTATGGACCCGTAGTCTCGTGGAGAACTACTCACGCATCACTCCGGAGGTATACATGGTGATGTAGAGCCCTCCGGTGATGATTTCCCCTCCGGCAAGGTGCCGGGAAGAACTACAGAAACCCTCCCGAACTAGGGTTGAAAACGACGGCGACGTCGGAACTTTTCGTGGATTTTCGCTCGGGTATCTAGGGTTCCCGAATAGATGCAATTTATAGGCGAAAGGGCAACGTCGGTGGCCAGCCGAGGTGGGGCGGCGGCCTAGGGGTGCGGCCCCACCCTGGGCCGCGCCATGGGCCCGCCGGCCTCCGTGGTGTGGCCCCCGGCTTCGTCCTTCTGGATACTGCTCCGTCTCGGTCCAGAAACAAATCAGTTCAATTGGCGTCCGATTCCGAGAATATTTCCAGAATAGAATTTCTGAAACAAAAAGACAGCAGAAAACAGGAACTGACACTGTGGCATCTTGTTAATAGGTTAGTCTCAGAAAATGTATAAAAATGATATAAAGTGTAAGATAATCATGTGGTAATCAATATATAACAGGCATGGAACATCAAAAATTATATATACGTTTTGGACGTATGAAGCATCCCCAAGCTTAGTTCCCACTCGTTCTCGAGTAGGTAAACGATAACACAAAGATAATTTTTGTGGTGACATGCTACCAACATAATCTTGATCATATAGTAATGTAAAGCATGTGAGCTGAGATCAAATCATTCAAAACAAAAGTCAATGTTTGATATTAAACACATATATGAATAAAGCAAGACAATTAAACAAGTAAAAACCTTTCATGAAAGATGCCATAAAGACATGAAACCGTACAAAGTTCATTATAGATGTTTTATGCATTCAGTATAGAAGTTATCCTTCTACTCAAGCATCCAGCAATCTTCCACAAGCATAGAAAGGATCCAGTCAAGCAAAAGTATCACAAACGTAATGAATCAACTGGTTAGAAGTTTTACTCAACCGTGAGCGTAAGCATTTGGTATTGGCACCAGGATGTTATGGCAAAGAGAATAATAATGGGGGTTTGGAAGGCCAATGGAAGAAATGCTCACAAACCTATAAGTGATCATTAGATAAGAGGAAGTCTTATAATCGAAGCTATGCAAGGAGTAGTGATTGACATGCAACGCATGCACATAGAGCTATAAGTGTATGAAAGCTCATGAAGATCTAGAGCACTTTTGAGGAAGCTCATCATTGGAATATACAACCCCCAAGTTCTATAACGTAAATTCCCCACATAGTTATACTAGTAAAACATGAGAACTCTCTCATATGAAGCATAGGTGCTACTAGCACAAATGATGACTATAAAACAGGTGCTAAACATGAGCACAAGTGTGGATAAAGGATAGTAATGTTGCCCCCTCTCTCTTTATTTCTTTTCTTTTTTTTCTCTTTTTCTCTTTTTCTCTTTTTTCTCTTTTTTTTTGTTTCTCTTTTCAATGGTCTCCGTGGCTCTTTTCACTTTTCTCTCCCTCACTGTAGTGGCAACACTCTAATATGACAACACACTTTTTGGTACAAATAACTCATAATGAACAAAACATGATGTATAAAACTGTATGCCTCTGCCAGTGTAGAAGGATGTGCAATGATCTAGCGTAACAAGGGTAAAACCATACATCAGCTGTATAGAATCATGCAAAGCAATATAACAATGATGAATGACAACAAGTCATGTAATGTAAGGTGGAAGTTGCATGGCAATATATCTCGGAACAGATATGGAAATGCTGTGATAGGTAGTTATGGTGGCTGTTTTGAGTAAGATGTTTGGCTTATGTGTAGGAGAACAAGATGAAGTTCTCCCACGGGGTTGGATGTACTGGCGAAGTATGCACAACTCTCAATGTGAGCAGAAGGCAATGCATAGGACAGAAGAGGCTAGCAAAATATGGATGGTGGAAGTGCCAAAAACTGTAACTCAACATTAGTCAAAAAGAACTCACAAGTTTATTGCAAACAACTAGCAGGTTCAACATTGAGAGCATGATTAAATTTACCCCAAGGAGGGCCGTTCACGGAGGCACAAGTACCTCGCTAGATCCCTCGACCTTAGCACGCAACTATGTTGTTTCCAACTACCTTCAGACATGAGAAGCTATCAAGTCCAACTACACCTTCAGCAATTTTAAGAGTTTGTAGTACGGTACAAGTTTTAATAACACAACCACTAATCAGATTTTAGCTTTAAGTAACCAGCAAGCATTTAACATCTAATTTCTTAATATCTCAAAACATTCGCAAGGAATCAAGTTATCAAAGTTCAATGATCCACAAGACTATGCAAGTTTTTCCATTGTACAACTACTACACACTTTAGCATGTTCTGCTCCAACCAAACGCCAATTATACAACTCTCCAAACAAATTAAAGTGAAGCAAGAGAGTACTTTCTATTAAAGAACTAATAGCTTTGAACAAGAGGTACATGAAAAACAAGAGCTGATAGCATAGCAGTGCTAAATAAGAATACTCAACAAGTATAAGTGAAGAACAGGAGTATTCTAATGAAAAAGCGGAGCATGTCTTTCTCCCAAACAAGAGTGTTAGGATCCAACTAAGTTATGATCAGAAAACAAAACAAAAACAAAACAGAAAATAAACATACAGACGCTCCAAGAACAACACACAATATGTGAAGCAATAAAAATATAGTCTCACTAGAGGTGACTGATGTCTACGCACGCTTCTATTCTTGTAGACAGTGTTGGGCCTCCAAGTGCAGAGGTTTGTAGAACAGCAGCAAGTTTCCCTTAAGTGAACAACCCAAGGTTTATCGAACTCAGGGAGGTAGAGGTCAAAGATATTCCTCTCAAGCAACCCTGCAATTAAGATACAAGAAGTTTCTTGTATCCCCAACACACCCAATACACTTGTCAGGTGTATAGGTGCACTAGTTCGGCGAAGAGATATTAAAATACAAGTGATATGGATGATTAGAAGTGGTAATTGCAATCTGAAATAAAAATGGCAGCGAGCAAACATGCGACAAAACTGAGAGTAAACGGTGTTTCAATGCTTGGAAACAAGGCCTAGGGATCATACTTTCACTAGTGGACACTCTCAACAATACTAATAATAATTGAACGCATAGATACTTCCTCTTCACATGCTACTCCGAACCATTCTCCCGTTGGATAACGAACACCAATCCACTGCGTAGGGCTATAAAAGCACGCCTTAAAGTCCGTATTCCACATCTAGGGCACCCCGCGCTGTTACTATGAGCGCCCCAAAATAGTACTAAACAAACACCACAATTTTATAGTGACACCCAACACAAAGAACAACTCATGGCAAGTATCCCCATAATCTTTAATCGAAAGAGTCACACACGGCACGTGCACTGTCACCTTCGCACCGTGGGACAAAGGTGACTCCGGAGATTACATTGATAAAACCACTTGAGTAGCATAATCGTAACATAATGAAGGGGAAAAACATCTATGAGTTCAACCTAGATTACAATGCTCATGATCACAAATAGATCACACCATGAGAGAGAGAGATAAACCACATAGCTACCGGCATGAGCCCTCAGCCTTGATGAAGAACTACTCCCTCCTCATCATGGGAGGCTGCAACGGCGATGATGATGGCTCCGGGGGCAATTCCCCGTCCGGCAGGGTACCGAAACAGAGACTTCTGTCCCCCGAATTAGCGTTTTTGGTGGCGGCGGCGCTACGGAGCTTTTCTGGAGAAATCCTTCCGGTGTTTAGAGTTTTCGTGGCAGGAGGAATAAATAGGCGAAAGGGCGGCGTCGGAGGGAACCTAGGGGCCCACACCACCCCTCTGTGCGGCATGGGGGCCGCGCCCAGGCATGGTGTGGCCGCCCTCTGGCGCCTCTCCGTCTCCCCTTTTGACTCCGTGGACGTGTCGGTGAAATAGGTACCTCCGTTGATTTTCGTCCAATTCCGAGAATATTCCCCGACTAGCTTTTCTGAAACGGAAAAACAGCAGAAAACAGGAACTAGCACTATGGCATCTTGTTAATAGGTTTGTCACAGAAAATGTATAAAAATGCTATGAAGTGTATATAAAACATGTAACAATAAGCATAATATCAATATGGAACATCAAAAATTATAAATACGTTTGAGACGTATCAGTGACCTGATAATTTGTTGATGAAAAAGGGGATGCCTTGAGCATCCCAAAGTTTAGACGCTTGAGTCTTCTTGATATATGCTCGGGAGATCCAAGGGAGCCTCCCAAGATTAAGCTTTTCTCTCTTCTTTATCTTCTTATATCATCCTCCTCTCCTAATACTTGAAAACTTCATTAGAGGGGTTAGTGCATCAAAACATAAACTCACTTGGTTCTGTAAAAACACATTGCATACTTTAGTTCAAACATTAGCTACTGTTACTAAGCAAGATCGTGATCTCCCCCGAAAAACATGAATCTATACTTGCAAAAGAGACAATGCAAAACAAAAACAGAATCTGTCAAAACCAAAACAGTCCGTAAAGACGAATTTGTTCAAGGCACTTCCGATGCTCAAATCAGAAAACGGTTAACTAACGAAAGATAGGTAATAAGTTCAGACTTCTGCTAAAAAAATTACAGATTAAAATAGTAATCCGTGATTTTCGCGAATTTTTACCGTGAGGTACAGAAATCTGTTTCTGGACAACAAATAAAACTTTACCACCCTCTTGGATTATAGGCTTTTCTTGGCACAACAAAAATGAAAATAAAAGATACAAATGAGTTGTTACAAAAGTAAACAACCTCCTTGACTCAAGAAAACAAAAAATAACAGGAAATAAAATTGGGTTGTCTCCCAACAAGCGCTTTTCTTTAACGCCTTTCAGCTAGGCGCAGTAGCAAAAAGATCAAGTATTATCAAGATGGGCAAGTCCAAATCGTTTACCTTTAGATTTGTTACCTTTACTCATGTTGGTAGGGAAAGTATGACTACTTTTTATTATAGAGTTGAATCTCACTATTCCTTCCCTCAGGTGTATTACTGCTGCCACGAGCCTCAAGAATGTTCTTCCTAGGATAATTTGTCCTTCTCCTTCACATTCAATAACTTAGTAATCAATAGCATCTGCAATTCCCAAAGGATTTTTTATAGAATTATCAACAAGTATCAATGGAATTCCACATTTTGAAGTCCCCACAAATCCAAAGAGTCATAAATAGACTTAGGCATCAAAGATAATTCTGTAACTGTGTCACATAAGGCTTCAAAACGCATTCCATTAATTTCAATTTTAAAGGAAGGACACCAATTCGGCAAAATCTTATCCAGAACAGTTTGGGCGTTTCAGTTAGGTCTTTTCTCATTCTAGACAAATCCTTCTCCAAAATCTCCAATCTGATAGTAATATCTTTAATAGTTAAGTCTATCTTGCTGTTTGTTAAGGAAGAAGATGCTATTAATGTCTAGATGGCATTAAAGGCTTGGTCTCCATCATGACAGAGGAAATCTCCCCTTACCATGGTATCTAGGACATACCTATAACAAAGGACTAACCCAAAGTAGAAACTACTAAGAAGAAGGCTCAAAGTGAGTCTAGGTTCAGTTTTTTCAAAAGATTCCAAAATTCTAGCCCAAGCATCTTTGAAACTTTCCTCACTTCCCTGCTTGAAAGTGAAGACTTCATTTTCAGGATTCATGACATAAGGAGTAGAACTAGACATACTGACAAAACTTGAAATAAAACTAGAACTAATTTTTTTTGTTTTTCGTTTTTAAAAGCAAACAAGATAAAATAAAAATAAAGTAAGCAAGACAAAAACAAAGTAAAGAGAATGGTGACATGTAACTCCCCTTGCTGTAGCAAGCTTCCAATTCCCCGGCAACGGCGCTAGAAAAAGTTGCTTGATGACGTGGAACACACGTTCGTTGGGAGACCCCAAGAGAAAGGTATGATGCAGCAAGCAGCAAGTTTCCCTTGATTACAAAACCAAGGTTGTCAGATCCAGTAGGAATTGGAAGAGCTTCAGAAAGGTGTCAGTGGCGCCGATAGTGACGTGGACCTGCACACACAATCAAACTACTTTGTCCCAACGAAACAGGAAGGTTGTCAATCTCCTCGACTTGCTGAATACAAAGGATTAAACGTATGGTGTGGAATATGATGATGAACACAAAAGTAGCAGCAAGAAGTAACGTAGAGTGTGGTGAAAACGGTGTTTGTATCAGTGTGGAATAAAGGACCGGGGTCCACAGTTCACTAGTGGTGTCTCTCCATATTCTTTGTAAAAATGAATATTCAGCCCGCATGGTATTAACAACCGGTACTAAAGGACACCTTTTAGTACCGGTTCTTAATACCAACCGGTACTAAAAGGGTGTAGCCCCGCAGGCCGCGGTCAGTGGCCCCACGGCAGGCCCTTTAGTACCGGTTGGTAAATAAAACCGGTACTAAAGGTCCTGCCTATATCTTCCACCCCGAGCCAGCTCCATTTTGGAGCAACTCGACCCCAACCCCATTTTTCCTCTCTCCCAAGCTCTCCCAAGCTCTAGTTCACCCATTTTTTCTCCAACATTTGTCAAGATTGGTGGCACCCTATACAAGGGTTAGCAACTTCTTCATCTTCTCTTCCGGCTTTTCAAGTTTAGCTCATTTTCGTGCAAGTTTAGCAAGTTTGATTTTGGTTGTGCTTGCAAGGTGTTTGATGAAATGACTAAGTTAGGGATTTCATTTGTTTTATATGCATTTTGAGCTCAAATTGAAGTATAATTTATGGTTTTATATAGTGTCGTCCCGTCCCCTGATCCTCACCGCCGTCGATCGCCCGCGCCGCTCCGTCGCCGACACCACCTCGGTGAGCCTCTTTTTTATCTTTTATTTTAAAAATTGTTAGTTATATGATTTAAATGCATAATTATTTCTTGTATAATTTTCTTATGTTTTTTTATATATGTATAGTGTCATGGTTTTGATATCCGTCCCCTTCGGCCCTCGTCCGGTCTATGATTCGGATGTGGTATATCTTTTTAACTATTTATTTTGTTTCGTGTTTATAACAATCATGCCGACCAACTTGACGTAGATATATTTTTATTTAGGAGGTAGTTGAACCGGAAATTCCGGCCGACCCTATTGTCGAGTATTTTAAAAAAGAAAACGACGATTTGAGAGCAAAATTGAAGATAAGTGAAGATCTTCGTCTCCAATGCCTAGAAGAGAAGATGGAATTGGACTTGAAGATTGCCGACATCGTTGATGCTCACGGGGTCGAGCTTGCCGACGTCGTCACTGCTCACGAGAGGAAGATGGATGCAATGCGCGCCAAGCTTAAAAAGATTAGAAAATATGCCATTAGTCAAGAGGCTTGGTATCATTATGCTGTTGGTTCAATAGTTACCTTGGTTGCGATTCTGATCGCATTTGTTGTTGGATTTAAATTCTTTAGATAGTTGTATGTTAGTTTCGATTGATGTATGTTTCGTGAGAACTATGTATTACATTTGGGCACTACTCTACTTTGATTTTAATGTGATGAACTTGTATAAATTAATTTGGTCACGTATCTCTATTCATTATTTAGCTGGTGTAATGGTTTTTGATATATTTATGTAATGCAGATGAGCCGAGAATGGATGTACGGTGATCGACGCTGTCCCGAGTTCATTGATGGCATGCATCGTTTTCTCGATGTGGTTAAGTTAAACAAGCTGAAGAATGGTTTTATGATTTGTCCATGTGATGAATGTCGGAATAACAGGAATTACCCGAGCGTAAGAACCATACACTCCCACTTGTTGCGACAAGGCTTCATGCCCAATTATTTTTGTTGGACCAAGCACGGAGAAAGAGGGGTTATAATGGAAAACCCTGAAGAAGAGGATGATGACAACTATCCCGTGTTCTCTGATGAACACGGTGATACTACAATGGGGGAAGAGCATGAGGTCATTGTTGATCAGTCCGACGATGATGATCTTCGTCAGGTCATTCGTGATGAACAGATGAACTGCGTAACTGAAAACGAGTGGTCGAAGCTGGAGCGCATGTTAGAGGATCACAAAAAACCGTTGTACCCAAATTGTGAAGATGCCAGAAAAAGCTAGGTACCACCCTGGAATTGCTGCAGTGGAAGGCAAAGAATGGAATATCTGACAAGGCATTTCAAGAGTTGCTACAAATATTTAAGAAGAATCTTCCGAGGAATAATGAAATGCCCCACAGCACGTACGAAGCAAAGAAGATTGTCTGCCCTCTAGGATTAGAGGTGCAGAAGATACATGCATGCATCAATGACTGCATCCTCTACCGCGGTGAGAAGTACGAGAATTTGAATGCATGCCCGATATGCGGTGCATTGCGGTATAAGATCGCGCGAGATGACCCAGGTGATATTGAGGGCGAGCCGAGCCCCAGGAAGAGGGTTCCCGCGAAGGTGATGTGGTATGCTCCTATAATACCACGGTTGAAACGTTTGTTCCGAAACAAAGAGCATGCCAAGTTGTTGCGATGGCACAAAGAAGACCGTAAGGAAGACGAGATGCTCAGACACCCCGCTGATGGGTCTCAGTGGAGAAAAATCGACAGTGCGTTTGGGGATTTTGCAGCTGACGCAAGGAACTTAAGGTTTGGTCTAAGTACAGATGGCTTGAATCCGTTTGGGGAGCAGAGCAGCAGTCATAGCACCTGGCCCGTGACTCTATGTATCTATAACCTTCCCCTTGGTTGTGCATGAAGCAAAAGTATATTATGATGCCAGTGCTTATCCAAGGACCGAAACAACCCGGCAACGACATTGATGTGTATCTGAGGCCATTAGTTGACGAACTTTTACAGTTGTGGTCTGACGAAGGTGTACGTGTGTGGGATGAGTACAAACAAGAGGAATTTCCCTACGAGCGTTGCTGTTTGTAACCATCAATGATTGGCCTGCTCTTAGTAACATTTCAGGACAGTCGAACAAGGGATACAATGCATGCACGCACTGTTTAGATAAGACTGACAGTGCATATATAGGTAACAAGATTGTGTACATGGGGCATCGTCAGTTTCTTCCAACCGGCATCACGTAAGAAACGGAGGCAAGCACTTCAAAGGTTTGGCAGATATCCGGACGAAGCCTACACGCCGTGATGGTGATGTTGTATATGGCATGGTCAAGGATTTGGAAGTAATATTTGGAAAGGGTCCTGGCAGTCTAAATGTTCCGAAAGACGCAAACAAGCGCGTACCCTTGTGGAAAAAGAAATCTATATTTTGGGATTTACCCTATTGGGAAATCCTAGAGGTTCGCTCTGCAATCGACGTGATGCACGTGACGAAAAATCTTTGCGTGAACCTGCTAAACTTCTTAGGCGTGTATGGGAAGACGAAAGATACAGCGGATGCACGGCAGGACCAGCAAAGTACGCACCACGGAAGAGACAACCTGAATTCAGAGAAGTATCAAGGTACTTCCAGCTACGCTCTTACCAAAGAAGAGAAGGAGATCTTTTTTCAAGTCCTGAGCAGTATCAAGGTCCCGTCTGGCTACTCGTCGAATATAAAGGGAATAATAAACATGGCAGAGAAAAAGTTCCAAAACCTGAAGTCTCATGACTGCCACGTGATTATGACACAATTACTTCCTGTTGCATTGAGGGGGCTTCTACCGGAAAACGTTCGAGTACCCATTGTCAAGCTATGTGCATTCCTGAATGCAATTTCTCAGAAGGTAATTGATCCAGCAACTCTACCAAGTTTACAGACGGGTGTGGTCCAATGTCTTGTCAGCTTTGAGTTGGTGTTTCCACCGGCCTTCTTCAATATTATGACGCACCTCATAGTTCACCTAGTCGAAGAGATTTCCATTCTCGGTCCTGTATTTCTACACAACATGTTCCCCTTTGAGAGGTTCATGGGAGTCTTAAAGAAATACGTTCATAACCGTGCTAGGCCAGAAGGAAGCATGTCCAAGGGCTATGGAACAGAGGAGGTCATTGAGTTCTGTGTTGACTTTCTTCCAGATCTTAAGCCCATCGGTGTTCCTCAATCACGCCATGAGGGGAGACTGCGTGGAAAAGGCACGCTAGGAAAGAAAGCAACAAGAAGTATGGACGGGCATTCTTTCACTCAAGCACACTACACAGTTCTACAAAATTCCAGATTGGTGGCTCCGTATATCGTGGAACACATGGATATTTTACGCTCAGAATACCCGGAGAAGACTGACTTCTGGATTAAAGAAAAACACGTGGATACTTTCGGCAGTTGGTTGCGTACACATCTCATTAATGACAACACTGTTGGACAAGAGCTATACTTGTTGGCCAAGACACCATCTTCGACTATATTGACTTTCCAAGGGTACGAGATAAATGGGAATACATTTTACACGGAAACCCAAGACAAAAAGAGCACTAACCAAAACAGTGGTGTCCGCTTTGATGCAACAAACGATGATGGAACAAAGGACACATATTATGGTTGCATACAGCAGATATGGGAACTTGACTATGGACCTTATTTTAAGATCCCTTTGTTTCAGTGCAAATGGGTTAACCTGTCATGCGGGGTAGAGATAGACAAGCGGTACGGAATGACTACAGTGGATCTCAAAAATCTTGCGTACAAAACCGAGCCATTCGTCCTAGCCAATGATGTGGCTCAGGTTTTCTATGTGAAGGACATGTCTTCCAGACCGAAAAAAAGAAAAGATAAGCAAGCCGGTACATCATACAATGAGCCAAAGCGCCACATAGTTCTTTCAGGAAAAAGAAACATCGTGGGAGTGGAGGACAAGACAGACATGTCAGAAGATTACAATAAGTTTGCTGAAATTCCGCCCTTCAAAGTGAAAACTGACCCAAGCACCGTGTTAAATGATGAAGATTGTCCATGGCTACGACGCAATCAGAAGAAAGGGACACACAAGAAGAAAAAGTGAACACTAGATAGGGATGTTGTTGCTGATGTGTAATAATGTATTAAACCTTTTATGTAACTATGTCCTGAAAACTCAGAAGAGAGATCTAAACACTATGTCAATCAGCTGCAGTTTTACCAACACAATCGCGTGGTCGTGAGACGGCAAATCGGCCTTCGATCCAGAGAGCGGCAAGACGTCTCTGATGATTTGCAACAAGTGTTGGGGATGTTGCTAATCATCAGAGCGTCTTGCCGCTGCTTGGATCCGACCAAACGGTTGCAGGACGTAGCTAGGGAACCCGAATGTTTTGTGTTTGAGCGCCACTTCGATCCAAGCAGCGGTAAGACGTCTCTGATGATCTACAACCGTCCGGCAAGACATCTCTGATGATCTGCAACCGTTTGGAACGGTCGCAGGTCATCAGAGACGTCTTGCCGCTGGTTGCCCAAAGATGCCTCTCCGAGTGACGCTGGAATGTTTTGTGTGAGTGAGTGACGCTGGAATTCCGGGAGGTGGGCTATATATAGGGTACGTGTGCGCTGGAAGGAAACACACGATCCGTGTGCTTCTTCCTGATCCAAGGGCTCACAAGCGCTGGAAGGAAACACACCGCTGATCCAACGGCTCCCAAGCGCTGGAAGGAAACACACGATCCGTGTGCTTCTTCCTGATCCAAGGGCTCACAAGCGCTGGAAGGAAACACACCGCTGATCCAACGGCTCCCAAGCGCTGGAAGGAAACACACGATCCGTGTGCTTCTTCCTGATCCAAGGGCTCACAAGCGCTGGAAGGAAACACACCGCTGATCCAACGGCTCCCAAGCGCTGGAAGGAAACACACGATCCGTGTGCTTCTTCCTGATCCAAGGGCTCACAAGCGCTCGAAAGAAACACACCGCTTGATCCAACGGCTCCCAAGCACTGGAAGGAAACACACGATCCGTGTGCTTCTTCCTGATCCAAGGGCTCACAAGCGCTCGAAAGAAACACACCGCTTGATCCAACGGCTCCCAAGCACTGGAAGGAAACACACGAATGCCGCCACCGTTTCCCGCCCAAATATTTCCCGCTATCGTTCCCCCAAATGCCGCCACCGGTAGTTCTATAAAACCCAGTCGAAGGTAGGCATGGTACTCACTTGAGCGCAAGCATGGTGTGTATTGGTCCTTGCGAGAAGTGTGTGTCCGGGTTTCACATTTCCGCATCCGAGCATCTCGCCAGGCTTTCGAGCAATTTGAAGGTAGATGGTAGGGTAGTTCCAATTGAAGAAATTTTGCACACTGAGAGTCATCTCGCTTTGCTCGGGGTGAAGCTATGCCGCGATGGGTTTCCGTATAGGACCCCGCTCCAAATTCGTGCAGAAATGCTCACGCTTGCAGAGAAGTTTGACAGGAAAGTTACGAATAGTCCGTTCTACCGAACTGAAGCTGGCCGTGATTCGTACGGTCGTTCCTATCTCTGGGTAGTTGACAGCGATGATGACGACGATTTCATGCCGTCGTCAAAGGAAAGGAGGGTTGAAGCACTGAGCAAGAAGGCTGAAGCTTCGTCCAAGGGCAAAGGCAAGAAGGCAGAATCTTCGTCAAAGGGCAAGGATGGCAACACGGCGGATGGTGCAGGCTGCATCGATGGGAGATAGGTAGAGTCTTTGTTTTACTTGTGTTGTATTGTAATTTCAAGTTGTACCTTAATTTGTTCTATCCAGTATTTAGAACTAGTGAAGTTGTAACGTAGATCTCTAGTTGTATGTTAAATCGTCTCTGCATAAGACGGTTGACCGCACATCGGAGTTGTATCTTGGTTCACACAACTTACGAACACACTCTTAACTAATACCAATAAACAGTCGGGATTTTGGAGATTTTGTCCTCTGTTCCTCTCTTCGTCGCGGTTGGGTTTGCTCGCCTGTGGAGGATTGAATCGGGGCGTCGCCCCCGCCGATATGGCTTCCTCCGTCTTCAGATCTCGGCGTCCGCGTCGGGTGACTACTGCGGCGACATCTACGAGACCACACATCACCATTAAATTAGATATATATTACAGAAAAAGAAAGTAGAGAAAAAAACAAAATAGAAACCAAATAGATATAAAAAACAGAAAACAAAAGAAAGAAAAAAAAACTAGAGAAAAAAATTCAAAAAGCCGGTTAGCACCGGTTGTAAATTACAACCGGTACTAAAGGGCTGGGCCGCGGGATTTTTCAAGGCGGCCCAAAAGGCACCTTTAGCACCGGTTGTACTCTACAACCGGTACTAAAGACCCTTTAGTACCGGTTGTAGAGTACAACTGGTGTTAAAGGGGTGTTGGGCAGTTAAGTGGCAGGGGATCGACGCCTCGCTCCCCAAATCGCCAAGTTCTGCCTGCTCCTCGACGCCGCCGACGCCTCCTCCTCGACGCGACCCTGCTCCGGCGAAGCTCTGCTCCGGCCGGCGGCCGCGCCAACGCCTCCTCCCTCGCCGCGTCGACCTCCACCACCCCTGCTCCGCTCCACGACGTGCCGCCCCTGCTCCGCCTCCCTCCTCTGCTCCGGCCCACGCGCCATCGCCGCCCGGCCTTGCTCCGCCATCGCCGCCCGGCCCTGCTCCCTCCTCTCTGCTCCGGCCTCCGCCCCTTCTCCGCCTCCCTCCTCTGCTCCGGCCCACGCGCGCCATCGCCCCTGCTTCGGCGCGGCCTCCACCCTGCTCCGGCCGCCGCGTAGCCCTGCTCCGGCCTCCAATTAAGGTTACTTGTTTTTTCTTTTTTTCAGTACAGTTCTTTAGATTAATTAGTAGTGTTCGGTTTTTTTTTTTTAGTACTGTTATTTAGATTAATTTATGTTTGAATTTTGGTAAGTCATTTAGATAGTTAGAAATTTATCAAAGTTAGAATTTTATGTGAGTAAATTTTACGTTTAGGTTGAGTAATTTTATATTTAGGTTGAGTAAATATTTAGTTAGAAATTTATCAAAGTTTGAATTCTAGTAAATATGTGAAAATTTATTCTAGTAAATATGTGTATTGTCATTTTTTATTCTAGTAAATATGTGAATTTTGCTAAGTTTGAAATTGTAGTAGCAAAGTTTCAAAATTTTAGCTAAGTTTGAAATATTGTAAAATTTGGAATATTGTAAAATTTGGAATATTGTAAAGTTTGAAATATTGCTAAGTCATTTAGATAGTTTGAAAATAACATTAGTAAAAATAAAATTGTCAAGTTAGAAATATTGTCAAGTTAGAAATATTGTAAAGTTTTGTTTAGCTAAGTTTAGTTTAGCTAAGTCTTTTTTATGTCTAGTAGTTGTTCTTTTTTTAGTACTGTTTTTTTTAAGTTAATATTGTTATTAGGTTAATATTGTTTAGATTATTAATATTGTTATTTGGTTAATATTGTTAAGTTAGAAATATTGCTAAGTTTCAAAATTTGCAGTGACAGAGCTATGGCGGACGATGCCCCCACCTTCGTCCGAGATTTGGAGGAAGAAGACCGTCTCCAACAAATAATATATAACAACGCTGCCGGACCCAATTCCGATGGAGAATATTCCGATGGAGAAGATTCGTCCGACGGAGAAGACACCGAAGAATTCAGCGCGAAATGTTTGAATGACTCCGGTGAGGGACTTGAGTTAGAAAAATTCAGAGATGACGACGACGACGAAGAAGAACCGTCTGGATCTAAGTCGTCTGGATCACTAGCTAAGAAGAAGGTATATATTAAGTCTTGTTGATCACTATAGCTAGATGCATTAATTGATTTATATGCGCACTTATTAACGAAACATTTTTCTTTCAGCCCTCTGGATCTAAGTCGTCAATCCCCGTACGAGGCCCGGCCCAAGGGTTAAAGCTCCCGGAAGGTGCAACGTTGTCGATCGACGAAGTTACCTTCAAAGGCAAACCAGAGAAACCCGATGGAATCTACAATAAATATGTACGGCAGTGCGGAGTTTTTGTAAGGGACATGGTCCCGATCACTGTGACAGAATGGAATGAGCCGAAGAAAGCCAACATAGGCGCAAAATATCTCGAGCAAAGAATTAAAGAGACCCTTTGGGACTCGATGATGTCTAAATTCAACCTACCGGCAGATCTCCCACAGAAGATGAAGGATAAAGTCAAGGAGTGGACTCTTAGCAAGATGGCCCAGCAATTCAACAACTGGAAGAACACATTGTGGAGAAAATAGGGAACAAAGATATAGTTTTCAAAGGACATCTAGAGAAGCTAAAAGATGAATGGGCTGAATTTGCGGCGTATAAGAATTCGGGCGTCGCTGTGGCCCGATCGACACAAAATAAGTTGAATGCCTCGAAGAAGAAATATTTCCATCATTTGGGCTCAGGTGGCTACAAGACTGCCTTGCCTAAGTGGCAAGCCTATGAAGACGAGCTGCGACTAAAAGGGATCCGTCCACAGACAGATGACTGGCCCGACAGGTCCAAGTTCTGGTTGTTCGCGCATGGGGCAGTGTTGCACCCAGAAACAGGGCTGATTGTTGCAAAGGGAAAATGGCGGAAAAAATTAGAAGAGTCATCAGAAAAATAAAAAAGTCATAGTACTAGTCAAGGAGGGAAAATATGTTCCCGATAGAGAGGACGACGAGCTTTCACAAGCCCTCGGGAATAAAGAACACTGGGGGCGATGTCGAGGCAGAGGAGGCGGGGTTGGTTTTCTTGAAGGGTTTCCGGAAGACGTTGCAACTTATAGAAAACATTGCAGAAGTAAGAAGAGGGAGGCGGAGAGGGTTACTGCATTAGAACGCACGGTGCAGGCTGTGCAGAAGCAACTGGCCTCAATGACCCAGACCAGGGAATCTCAACTGCGAGTAGAAGATCCTGCAGGCGATGCCTGCCCATCTCAGCGGAAAAGCAGCGTGGGTTCCACGCAGCTACAAGATCCTGCAGTTGATGAACCAGTTGCTGAACCATCGGCGGCTCACTACCCCGTGGATGATATCACGGAGAAGACAAATTGTGAGTTACATGCGCCGATGATGAACATTACTTATCCGGTGGCGACTGGCTATGCTTTACGACATCAACCTGGAGAAACCTTCCATTTTGGTGTGATTCCGCCTGGATTTGCTCGTGTCGGGGTCACGAAAGTTATGCCGGGATTCAACGCAATACGTCTTGAAATTCCTGGAGCTGAAGGCGAGAAGACATTGGGAGAAGTTGAGCTTGGTATCGTTCTATGGAAGAAGAAATACATCAAGTTTCCAGACTCGGAGCCAAGGCCACCGACTCCTCCCGTTAGACATTCACCACATCAAAGTCCACCCGCCTCCCCCCACGAAGTTTGGGATCCCGCCGCGAGTCCATCTCCCGCGCTGTCCCGTCAACCGACTGATGCGCCCACTAGTAACTTGACAAAGCGGAAGCTGTTCCCGTCGTCCACCCCTGTCAAGAAACGTGGAAAAAGTGTGCGGGCTCCTGAGAACCCCAAGGAAGTCAAGGCTCCTGAGAAGTTAACTTCTGAGATGACTCAGCAGGAAATAGCTGAGAGCCTACGTGAAGGGTCGAGAGCCTTTTTTGAGCAGAAAAAGAAGGAAAGAGTGGAGGCAAGACTTGACCCCATAAAGGAACTTCTGAAGACTATACCAAATGAGGTAAAAGATCACACCGTTGACAACCTATATGACCCTCCACCTCCGCCCATTTCAGACTACGAGCGAGGTATTGACAAGGTACTTTCCTCGCAGAATGAGCAAGAGAAATTGTGCGGGAAAGGAGTTGCCCAGCTCGGAGAACAAGAAGCACAATCGCTCGCCCCGCTCATTGTACCTTCTGAAACTCGGGAAATCGAGCATGGAGAAGTTGTCGTTGGCGACTCAGGTTACCCCATGGCGGAGATTGCCCCACGATTTGATTTTGAACTCGGGCTGCCTATGGTGGAAAATCCGAGCCAGCTAACAACACAGTTATGGAATTTGAATCGCTGGTACATGACCGCCGCAAAAGAAGGGAAATTCTCTCTCATGGCGGCGGTTAAGGAACAACACTACTTCCGAGAATATTGTGTGCATGTTGAGTTCCGAGAACTTTTTCAGATGTACAATCAACGTGCTCTCGACAAATCTCTCATCAGCTGCTATTGTCTGTAAGTAATTTATTCGTGTAATTTAATTATTTATAGTTATAAGCTCTCGTTCATTGCTTGTAATTATCGTCACAAAATTCTTTTGTACGCTAATTATGCAGAATGAAGATACGTGAATGCAGACTCGGAGGAATCTGGGACATTGGTTTCATTGACCCGGATAAAGTTCATGTCAAGACCGTGGATGAAAATCCCGTGAACACAGAGGACGTTTTGCTAACGTTCTTTAAGCGACAAAGTACCAAAAAGGAAATACTATTTCCTTACAACTTCGGGTGAGTTTTACCGTCTTCTACACATTCTATTTTGCTTCCCCGATATAAGTGTAATCGATAAGTTCTGAATACCTGCGTATATAAACGTGCGCAGGTTCCACTACATTCTGCTAATCATTAGACTCGAGGAAGGAGAAGTTGAAGTCTGGGACTCACTAAGGAAGATCAAAATGAATACAAAAGCGTGCGTCTAATGCTCAAGAGGTAATTTCAATCGCACTATATCAGCCTCTTTCGTTCATTTCCGGATATCAAAAGTATAAGTAATAACTACTCAATTCATTTTCTTTTCCGACAGGGTTTACAGAAAGTTCAAAGCGGAAGAACGCGGTGTATGGCCAGAAAAGCTGGAGTTCAAGTCTAACAACGTAAGTACTACTACGTGTATCTTTCTAATACCATTATCATTCTCTTGATTATTATTTGATTAAATTATATTCTTGTATATATAGTGGTGTCTGCGACAACCACAGGGGACAGAACTATGTGGATACTACGTTTGCGAGTACATTCACACGAAGGTCAATGAGAGAGTCAAGAGTGTAAGAAATCGAGAGGTACGTGAACATCATACACAACTTTTATTTTGCCACCATGCATCAATTGTGTTTAGTTTCGATCATAGCTGATTTTATTTCCTTCTTTTAAAGATGTCAAACAAGCGGAACCAGCTCCTACCACGCAACCGCGTAAAAGCTATTGCGGAGGAATTGGCGGGATTCTTACTTACACATGTCATAGATGAACTCGGTGAATTCTACTTTGACGAAAGACCACCTCCACCCCCTGCAGTCGATGCTACAAGGGAACCGCCGGCAGTCGATGCTACAAGGGAACCGGCTCCATTGTAATTAATTAGGAGTACTTAAATTTATATGTGACGAGAGTACTTTGTATGTGTATAATGACTACTTTATATGTGTAGTGAGTACTTTATACGCGATCTCCTCCGAAACCCTGAAAAATGAGCGAAAAGGAAAAAAACAGAAACCCTAAACCCCGAAAAATAATCGAAAAGAAAAAAAACCAAAACCCCTGAAAAAATAAGAAAAAAAGCAGGAACCTTTAGTACCGGTTTGTATTACAAACCGGTACTAAAGGTCCTCAGGGTCGCGCTCGCTGTGCGCCCACGTGGAGACCCTTTAGTACCGGTTTTATTTAGGTGCCGGTACTAAAGGGGCCCTTTAGTGCCGACCCTTTAGTGCCAGTTGTGCGGCCGGTACTAAAGGCCATCTACAACCGGTACTAGAAGTGGGTTCTCTACTAGTGACTCTCGCTAGTGCCCTCAGATTGTTGGCACTATGATTAAGAGTATAATATCGTCGACACAGAAACTTTTAGGTCTGTTCATGTCCCGATCTTAACTCCCAATGCCGTGTAGACTTTTTGATTTATGCAAATGAAAAAGCAGAGCCTTTTTTTGCCTTCTAGAAGAATCGGACATTGAGACATGGCCCTCACCATGGGTTGCAAAAGGTTTCCAAACCAATTCACGGTCACCGAGTAAAAGGTACTCCCTCCGTTTCAAAACCTAAGACTTTCTAGGCTTTGTGGTTTTATCCTGATTCTTACGAATGTATACATCTTATAATCTTTTAATATTTTAGTGTGTTGATTCACTCATGTAGAAACAAATGAGGACAAAGTCAGAAATGATAGAAACTCTTATCTTTATATTTAGTAACGGAAGGAATACACCATATCATAATATTTCACCAATTGCTTTTAAGCAGTGTCACCGTTTCCGGTGCCCACTGATCTGGCAACAAGCCCGCACTGAATCGCATTACAGACAAAAACGTGTTGAACAAAATCTGATCAGCGGGCCTACTACCAAGTTTTTATTACACTAATCAAAAAGGGATAGGGAAGTTGTCTACTGCGTGTGCTTCAAACCATGCCTAAGATATCAGAGGTACTTAGGTCTAAAGCGCAAGTTCTTTTTAACTCGAAGCAGAGTCATGTCCAGATCGAACAGATTCAGTAGATAACATACTTTAAAGCGCGCAAGCGACGAAGGCACGGTGCTGATAGATTCTTGAGATCGCCAGCGAGTATCGCCGGTTCTTAGTTTACTCTTAGGGCGTAGATCTCACGACGTAAGCCCAAATATCCCTGTGACATGTCCGCGTCCCTATATTTGTTACTAATTGCGAGTAGCTCGACAACGTGGATTGCTCAGTTTGGATTTGTCAATTCACGAGAGCTGGCAGTAATCTAACGTGTTTTCGACGGGCACGGGTTGTTTAGTGCCGCCCTTAGTTCCCGCGTCATTTGGTTGGTACAGAGCAGCAGCAAACCTCCGTTAGAAAAATGGCAGCGGCAAGTGCTCTTGTCTTTGAAACCGGGCAAGTGCTCTTGTCGTCCTCCAGGTAAAGCGGCAATGGAAAGTGATCGGTCGATACTCGATAGATATGCATGAATGGCTGTAGGCCGTACGTGTTTAATTACTACTAACACTGGTTTATTATAATGTGAAGATGTCCCTGTATGGAGATATTTGGCAGGTAACACTGCACTCTCTTTTCCCTAAAACTAGCAAGGTGGCCCTCGCAAATGCGAGGGCATCATCTTTAATACCTCAATAGTGTCTATAAAATCTACTCATATATAATCTTATAGAGAATCATAAATCTACTCATATATAGTCTTATAGAGAATCATATTATGATATCTAAAGTACCATAGTTTACATAAACAGATAGATGTGTGCTATGGTAAATTGTTGGTTGTAAGACCATGTGTCTTTTTTTTTTTGAACCATTTTGTAGACATGTAACAATGTACAATCATGATTCAGTGATCAATGTATCTATTTTATAAAGGATACATGCTACATATTTTCCTAAGAAAAACACTTATTCGTATCCTTATTCGTACAATCATGTGCGCCCCCACTCTATGTATCTCTCTCTCTCTCACACACACACACATAAATGTTTTTTTTAGGGTTTAGGGTTTTTTTTAGGGTTTAGGGGTTTTTTTAGGGCCAAATCCTTCGGATACTAATTAATAATTAAGAATAGAAAGAGCAAATTTCCGTTAGTCATCCTCTGATGCCACTTCAAGTGTTTATTTTTCAATTAGGGCGCGTCATGTATATGTTTTTGTGTCTATCTAAGAATTAGGATCCACCATAAAATAGTTTGATGATGATTGTACGTTCTGGTACACACTTATAGAATCTATCAGTTGTGATCTGTTTAGTTTCAGTTTGGTGAAATCTCTTAGGTACAATTATGAAGATCTATCAGTTGTGACATATGTAGGTACAATTTTAAAGATTTACCTGGTGTGATTTCTTAAGTACATATATAAATTTCGACCCGATGTGCTATATTGGATACTATTATGATTGTTTGTATTTTTTTATCTTTTAAGAAATGAATATCTATTGATTGTGTTCTTTAACAGTAAAGATGGTTTTGCTATATTGATGGTCAAATATTTTACTTTATATTAAGATATTGAACTTTTTTTTGGTCGTATTGTACAGCTAATACATTTTTATGGAGCTATTTTCTCTCGATAGTTCGACCGTTAAATGAATAGCCGTTATACTATTCAGTATGTGCATACCTGTTTATTTGAAGCCATAAATTTTGGGGTATAGATAAACGACAAATGTGTTTGCTGATTCTTGTAAAATCGCTGGTCTAAAATGGACCGCACTATTGATGTCGTATCATGGTGGGCTATAATTTCACTGGTAGAGGCAAAAAAATTGCTAATCTAAATTCTCCGCTTATCTAGCCGTCCGTCGATGTTGTGGGAGCATGTGTGTATGGCTGTGTATGTAAGTGCATGTCTATTTAGGTACACTCGATGTTTTCCGAACAAAATAAAATGTATAGTATGCTGTAAAACATATCATTCTCCAAAAGTCTACAATATATGATTATATAATTTCACTTTACTTCTATTTCATCTCAAATTTGGTTTATTCTTTGTGCCTGCAAGAACCTGATGTCACCTGTTGAGTGTCGTTGAAAACATAGGACAATAATTGTTTTCTCTTCATATCTTGCTTAAACTGATCTCGAACAATATCGTTTATGATAATCTGGTTGCCAATTTGGTATGCGTAAGTCGCCATATAGAACACTTTTTAATTGTGACTTTTTTGTAGCCCAAAATATAAAGTATTTGCAGTTGATTTTTTGCACGTTTGTGGTACACCATTGGCTGCATCCCTGTTTTTTTTTCAAGATTGTTAAATTTCTCTTATTACTCAAACATGCATAATTAATAATATTGTTATTTTATTTTTTATTTTTTACCTGCTTTAATGTGCAAGCCCAGTTTTACACGTTGTGCAACTGTTTTAGTTGCCTCTATATTTGTTTCCTTTGTTCCTAGAATTGAGACGGGGCATTTTTTTTGTTCCATCGTGGTGGGCTGGAGTTGTATATGTGGTGGATAAGGGACATGGTAGTATATTGTTATAAGCACACTGCAATTAGCGTTGGAACGTAGAGATTAAATAAGTAAAACATTAGAGAAAAATAAAAAACGTATTAGTCCGGCTAATTTTTTTTATTTTCCGGTCCAATTAAGAGATATCTGATATTTTCTTGTAGTATTGAGCACGGACACCTTTCTTTCGCCGAGTCGGACGTGGCCATATATATTAAACATACAAAATGCCTGTGGGTGGGACCGGCTAATGAATCAACCAATACATGCTTATAACTCTAGAAAATAACATGTTTATGGAAAGAGAAAGTGCAATGCCATCATTTGTTTGGAGTTTTTTAGTCCACCGCATGCGCAGATCAAAGTTGTATATCAACCTAGAAGCCCCCATAAAAATAGCAGTGGTGAAGGGGTAACATCGTGAATGGTCGCACGTTTTGTTTGTCTTAGGTAGGACACCGCACAGGCATATTGAAATCGTATATTAGCCCGCAACCCCCTCCAAAATAGAAAAAATGGTGAAGGCGTAATATTTCTATCATGTGCCTAGATGTGCATCGTCGTGCGTTCCTTTTATCGAATGTTTTGGCGGCCTACTCTTCTACGTGCATTAATATCCTCTCTTTACTCAGCCATCAAATTATTTCATCGAGCTCTATCACATTCGCTTCTCAATTTTTTCTGGCATCCAAATTTTTAAAACCGGTTGCTTTGATTAGCCGCCGCCGATTGGTAGGTGTCACCCTGTCGATCTGTAGTTTTCTGGAAATCAGTGCCACATCGTTCTTAAGTCCTTCTTTATGTGAAATAAATTGAAAAATACTGTAAATTTTTTCAAAAAATTAATGCGATCAAATTACCCAGCGATTTAATGCGTGTCGGCCATAATCCTTTCGACCAACGCTCCTGTTCCACGTGCAACATCAATTAGTCTAAGTGTACGAAGAAAACCCAAGTTTATGGTTTAACTTTGTGTGTGCAAGTAGCAATATCAAATCCTAATTAGATGTGCTGCTCACGTTAGTGCTGGAAGTTTATATGACTGTGGAGTACCATGCCGTGGACAAATCGGTAGGAATATGACATGAAGTGTTGGAGTCGGAACCAACACAGCATGGTGTAATTCTTTTATTTTCGTTTCAAACCTGAGATCGTGACACGTGACAGCAGCAATCCAAATCCAATTTTTATTTTCGTTTCTACCAGATCCGATGCATTTTCTTCTCAGTGTTTTTCCTCAGCGATCTATCACGTCTTTCAATCGATTTTTCTTATCGGGCCCTATGGGCCATACTTTAGGAGACCATGCTAGTAGGACATGCCAGAGGATCGATCTTAGTCCATGGTGCATGTACGACGTGCCGGTCGTGTTTAAATTTATGGTAGTGGAGAAGATAGACACACCGGACGTGATTTGTTTATTTTTTTACGGAGCGGAACTTGATTTGGTTAAACATGTCGAAATGTACCTGATTAATGTTGTACGTAACTTATTCATCTTTTAATCTCAACCATCACATCCAAAATCAACGGATTATATATTTTTAACCTATGTGGATTAACGTAACGTCTCTGTTAAACTTCCTCATTTTGCTTTTAGTATATACTCCCTCCGTTCCAAATTAATTGACTTCCATTTGTCCACATATGGATGTATCTAGACATGTTACACGTATAGATACATCCACATGTGAACAAATGAAAGTCAATTAATTTGGAACGGAGTGAGTAATAGATAGATAGATAGATTGGATACTGAGATGGTACGTGTAAAGTGCATGTGAAGTAGATTAAGTGAACGTGTAAAGTGTATTAATAATATTTTCAAGGTGGTAACTAAAGTACAACAATAAGAGCGGTTTAACAAGATGAGACAAAAGTTTAGTCTCTCGCCTCATTAAGAAGTCGTCCCTAATAGAGTAAATTAAGTGAACGCGTAAATCGCATTGATACTTTTCTGCAAGGTGGTCATTACAGGACAACAACAAGAGCAGATCAACATGTGGGTACGTATATATGGAGATGCCAGTTTTGTGTCAAGCTACTGTAAGTCATAGTTAGGGGAGTATAATCTTCTTTTACTTCGAAAATAAATTTTCTTAAACTGCTGTAGTTAGTCATCGCTCCCTCCATTTCATAATATTTGACTTAATTTTGTCTAATATGGATGTATCTACATACTAAAATATGTCAATACATCCGTATCATCTAGATAAATCCATGTCATCTATTATTAAACAGATGGAGTAGTATTTTCCGTAGTGTATCTAATTGTTGTTTGACAGACCATATATACTCCTGCACGGCCGCATACACCTAATTTTTCCCATTTATATAATGACAAGCGTGTCACACTAATAAGCGTTTTTTACTCTCAAGGTAGCAGAAAGCGTTAAAACGAGATAATATTAGTGTTTGGATGTCATTACATGAACAAGTAGTTATTGAAAACATTGCAACATATAACTGAAGTTTCGTTTACCAGGAAGAAGCACACGAAATATGTTGAAGTTAATTATGAGCTTGCCGTAGTTGCCATGGAAACATGTAAACCAACACGTGCTCTCAATATAATCTGTGGAAAAAATTACACAAAAATTCACAAGGCTTAGAATTCCATAAATCAGAGAATCATAGGAAAATAAATCCTAGACTAAAAAAATGTGAGAAATTTTTACGTGAGTCGATGAGTGCGAAATACTGAGAAGAGCTGTTATTCTTGTAGGTCGGTCACGTATAGAAAATGTGGAGGACAATTAAGATCACCGAGCTCTGCATCGAGTGTGCACTCAAACATATATTATTATTCAAAAATGTCGAGCAGAGACATACATAAATTCCGAGCAAATTTGATACAAAAAACAAAAGAAAAAATACGAGGGCATGTGCATCTCAATAGTATCTCCATAATTCCACCATAAATATTGTGACACGTGACTAAACAACGAAAAGTATACAACTCTTAGACAAAACATTTAAAATGGTTGTCGCAAGTGCGTCGATAATAACTAGTCCAACCTAGGTCGATTTTGGGATTTTCATCCTAAAACCGAGTTTCGAGCTAGCACCTTCAGGAAGGACACAACACAACGATGTTTCTTGTTATGATTTTGTGTTAAACTGAAGAAAATCAAGACTAAGAAGCATTAGTTCTCTTAGAACGATTCAATATTATAGGCAGCACTACTTGTAGTTACCGAGGCAACGTTAAGTGCACATAAGTCATGAATAACATTAATATGAAAAAGCCTCGAAGAAAATCTAAATATATCGTTGAAATCCTTAATTATGGTACATGAAAAGCAAGGAAATATCTAATGGAGCACCCTAGAAACACCCTAAAGAGATTTCTCTTTTCTCGCTAGGCATATCCGAACCTGTGCTTCAAATTAAACACAGAACATGGTAAACAAATATAAGTCGGTCTGGAGCGCACATTCATTTATACACATATACATCCCATGGTTGTTGTATTGGACTAGATTAAATAAAGAGATATCGTCTCCTGCTCTTAAAAGGAACATTCGGAAGGAAATGATTCCGTTACCCGGGAGAAAGCTCGCCATGAACTTTGGGGAAGAAGAGCCGTATACATATACATCTACCATGCACACAAACCCTATGCAAGCCAGTATAGAATTTCTCTCGTAAATGGATGCGAAACTGGACAACCATTGCGTAGTAGGAGCTCACATTTTAGGTATAAGTTTGAGAGGCATCAAGGAATACAGCAACACCATCATGCAGCCAGCCACTCCGTTTTGTGATTCTTTGAGGTGACAAATGATTAGAGTTGCTTGATGAGATCCTCTGAGGACCGTCGTAGAACGTCAAATCGTCCAATGGCATGGTCACCAATTGACACCGGAGGATCGATGACGAGCCCAGGCACGGTGGTATGCCCAAGGGCCACAAGATGGAAGTGATCTGAGATATGAGCTATGGGATCAGAGTTGCCATCTCGAGCACACCACCGTACGGTAATTTGCTAGAAAAAAAAATCTTAGAGGTCGTAAATGATCTGGCATCAAGTGTGTACTTGAACAAAATCTAATCAGCTGCCAAAGGTGCTCGATTACCGCGGGCCTCAACTAAGTTTTGTAGACTATTCGTGATATGGAAGTTTAGGTCCGCGTGCTTCAACTTCAAACCATGTCCAACATACCGAGCAAGTTCTTTTCTTAAAATGAAAAAAAAAACTCAACTAACTCGAAGCAGAATCATGTTCCAAAATAGATTCGGATGATTTTTTTTTTTTGAGAATTCGACCACTCGTTTCAGATGATAAGTCGATAACATACTTCAAAAGCACCCGCTAGTCAGGGCCATCCAAGGGGCTGTGCGGTCGCACAGGGTGAGAGGGCCCCCAAAACTATGGGGCCCCAAAATGATCAGCTTTCAATCCATTTTCCTCAGGAAATAAGGCCTTAAAAGTCTTGTCCAATTGTCTCTCGATGCCCAGCATGCTGCCTGGAACCCATGATACCAAGCAGGTCTGCATTCTGCAATCCCGCTCCGACGCGTCGTACATCACGTGAAGGCCGTTAGATCATGCCTCACCGATTGATATGTTCAAAAAAATAAATCTCTATGGCGACTGATCTGATCGCCCCGTGAGCCGAGAATCTTTCTGTGGCAGGATGGTTAAAAAGTGGTTGTATCCAGTCCACCAGAGTTCAAACCCCATATTTGACACTAGTTTCTCATTTAGGTGGAATATTCTTCAGTGTGAGGCGACGATCCCGTCGATAGCGAGGCACCCGTCGGGAATAATGTAAAACTGCCAGGGTTTATTCCCTAGCGTCTGGGATAAGCACCCGCATAATACCTGCTCTTATAGGCAGCACTACTTGTAGCAACCGAGGCAATGTGAAAATCCCATAATTCATTAAACGAATATGAAAAGGTTACAAAGAAAATTGAAAGATATTGTCAAAATCCTTAATTCTGGAACAAGTAAATTAAGAAAATATGTATTGGAGCACTCCAGGAAGAAGTATTAACTATTCAAAGGAAAACAAGAATAAAAAAGTCCAGAAACTAACTAAAAGAGATTTCAACAGGCATATCCAAACCTGGTTCAAATTCAATGCATCATATGTGGTAGATCAGTAAGTCGGTCTGGAGGCACATTGATTTCTGCATACATCTACATCGCACGGTTGTTGTATTGCACTAGATTCATTTAAGAGCCTTTCCTCCGTTGCTTCTTTTAAAAGGAGCAGTTGGAAAGAAATGATTCCGTAACACGGGAGAAAGCTTAACATAAAATTTGAAGGAGTCGAGGCAGATACATATCCACGTACCACGCATTCAGAACATACACAAGTTCGTGCGGTAATGGATGTGAAATTGGACAACTATCTTTTTGAGGCCTTTTATGGTACCCTCAAATGAACTAAATCCGTTTATTTTCGCTAATTCAAAGGGTGAAAACGTTTCATACTGGTGGTAAAACTGTGACCAGTATAACTGTCAATCTGTGCGTCCCTGTAGATGGGCCCTGGCCCAATTAGATCTCAAAGTGCTGGTCCAACAAAAAAAACTCAGGAAATCCTTAATTTGAGTCCATTACGGCCAGAAAATACACGAAATGCCCTTATCCTCTCCGATGAGCCCTGCTCCTCACCGATGCGGCTAGCCCTGCTCGTCACCGATGCAGTGACGACAAGCGCCAGAGCGACGGCGGCCAGCAGCTAGCCCTGATCCTCACCGGTGCGGATACGGTGGGGTAGACCCCCTTGCTGATGGCGGCGAGCAGCAAGCGCCAGATCGGGAGCTGTCGATGCGGCTGGATATCCACCGGAGTGCGGCACGGATGTCGACCGGAGGCGCCGCGGAGGACTCGGCCTCGTTGCCACTGTCGCCGCTCAAACCCACAGGCGCCGCCCTCCCCCTCCTCCATCCGCCAAATCAGGCGCAGATCAAGAGTCCGTCGGCGACGCCCTCAACTCCTTGCTCCGCACCGGGAAGCTCTTCCCGGGCCCGCACCTTTTCGTCGGCGCCGCCCTCAGCACCTTGCTCCGCCACCGGGAAGCTCTTCACGGGCCCGCACATCTTCATCGACGCCGCCATGACCGTGCTCTGGGCGACCGCCGTGGCGCCGGTGCCAGCGATTCAGAAGGGGAACGAGACGGCAGGAGCCTTCACATCGCGCTCAACACCATCATGTTGTCATTGTCACTGCATCACGTCTTGTCTGTGAGTTTAGCTGTTCAGCAGGTGTTAGGTTCAGAGTAGTGGCCGTTAGGTGCAGTTAGTGATTCTTAGTAGGATCATCGGGCATGTTTTGATTTGCTTCTGAATCAATAGAACATAAAAGCAGCATGATGTACACTGCACCAAAAACCATTCTGTTCATGTCGATCTTCTACAGTAGTGTACTATACAACAGAAATTAGATACTTTAATTAGAAGCCAGTTCATGATTAGCTATGGTTTGGTCACTGCACTTCCATTGCTTCCACAACTCCATGTGCATTCGCTCGTTTGGTACAATATAACTAATTTGTTTGATCAAGAACCGGTCATAATTAATGAATCCTGCTAAATCAACCATCTACTCTGCCCTCGGATATTCAGCAACTTTGGTTAGGGAACTTTGATGTTGCATCGTTGGTTAGCAGCAAAGAAATGGATTAATTTTGACATTGCAAGAAGAAACAAGCACTAGCATCCATCAAGTTAAGTAACCAAGCTGCATAAAGCTAAGTTACATATCGTGTGTACGTATGAACAAGTGTTACTGTGTTAGTATCACGCAGCACTAACTAGCTAGCACAATGTTTGTGTACTGAAAATGAAAAGGGTTAAACACAAGCTCGAACCACACACGAGATGAGTTGAACACATTGGTAAAAAACTTCTTTTTATAAAACTCAATTTCTGAAATAGTGAGAAGTCTTTTTAGTGAAGCAAACGGTAGGATGGAAAAAATAATGTAAATCAAATTTAACTTGGATAAAAAGCAAAACGGGTCCTTCATATTAAAATATATCATGTCGTGCAATATTATGTAACAATGTTTCGTCAGATGCAAACTGTTGGCCGTATTCCATAAATTTATTTTGTCTGATGGTAGAAACTTACTATTGTATGGAGGGTTGCAGTTTGTCAATCAGAGAGGACCTTCTGAACAAGTATGCTGAAGACATGGTCAATTACTGCACACCGGCTTCAAATGAAAGTTTAAAATATGCATTGGATTCGTCCGTCAAACTTCTCAATGAGAAAGAACAACAAATTTTACAAATGGAGAACACATTTGATGCTTTATGTTCAGAACTGTCTGCATACAAGGAGAAGCACTCTCATGACACATCAAAAGACAAAAGACATGTAGAAGAAAAATGCAAATATAGGAAATACTGTACACTTTTCTGGTTCATGCTATTCTAGTATATATGTAGCTCGAATATTAATCCCTACTGTATAGATAAAGAGCACGTGCATATATGGTAATTTATTTACATTTTGATTTATCTGCTACTCCCTCCATATCAAAATATAAGACTCTCTACCTACTTTCTTCACACATGTATCTAGACATGTTTTAGTGCAAGATTCACATGAACCTTGCACTAAAACATGTCTAGATACATGTGTGTAGAAAGTAGGTAGAGAGTCTTATATTTTGATACTGAGGGAGTATGAAATATTTAACTGCAGCGCAATAATATTTGTTCTGAATCTGCAATATTCATGTATGTCTCGACTGAATTAATGGCGATCTGATGAATCGAAGCAGTGAGTTTTCAGAAATTCAGATAGAAGCAGAGTTATAACATGAGATGCTCGATGTGTGTACATATTCAGATAAAAGCAGTGAGTTTTCAGAAATTCAAAATCCTAGAGCACGTGCATTATACATGTACATATTCAGTTATAACATATGCGTGCAAGCCTAGAAATTCAGATAGGTGTTGCATTGGAAATTCCTGGTACTTGACATGTGAGCTTGGATCGATTTTCACTTTGCATCAGTGTACAGATCAATAACCATCAAAGCAAAACTGAGACGTCAACACTACCAGATCGAACTCTATTCGATTATCCATTTACAGCATTTTTTACATCATTTTGGTTAAATTTTCGACATGTACTCTGATGCAATTTCATAGCAAAAACTGGTAGCTTTTCTGTCCACAATATTGACAGCATTTCTGTCCATAATATTGACAGCATTTCACACACAAAATAAGATACCAAAATAGCTATAGTATTGTAAAAGTTGTCATCTTTTTATAGGAGCTCACATCTTAGATTTGGGTTTAAGAGGCATCGAGGAATGCAGGAACACGATCCTTCACTCCCTCACTCCGTTTTGTAGTTCCCAGAGGCTGCAAATGATCATAGTTGTTTGACAAAAAGTTTAGAGGACGGATTCATGTATGTAGGTTCGTCCGACAGCGCGCTCGCTCAGGGTGCAGGTGGACGCAGGCGTCCACAGGCCCGCTTCGGCCGCGCCGCACCAAAGTCGTAAACGGCGTTGCGGACGTGTGACAAATAATTTACGGGCCTCGCAGACAAGTCCTGCTATATCCTGCTCGGCCCGCATAGCCTGCTAGCACGCAGTGGAAAAACACGCAAACGCCTAAGCGGCCGCCGCCTACGCCACCGTTCGGCGCCGCCGGCGACTCTGCTCGTCGCCACCCTAAATCAGGCCTGCCCCACTTCTTCCCTTCGCAACCTGCACCACCACCTCGCACTTCTCGTCAAGTTCCATTACCGGCCTACGCCACTCCGGGCTCCAGCTATCCGGGAGTGTTCCCTTCCCCGCGTGCGGATGGAGGAGAAGGAGGAGATGTCGGGGGCGGCGGGGAAGGACGAGGAGGAGGAAAAGCCGGACGGAGAGGATGCAAAAAAGCCGGCGGACGCCCAGGTCCTTATGTTTGTCCCTGTTTCTTGTTCGATTTGAGATCTTCTGGTTGGTATGTTTGTCTATGTTTCTTGTATGGGAGACGGGGCGGCGCGCCTCCAGCAGATAGCGCGCGGGCCTACAGCCGGCGAGGCAGTTTGGGTGTCACGGTGGTGGATTCTGGGCATTGTTGTGCTACGAGTGACATGCTTGTGTCCTCCTTCAGTTTCAGCCATGAGCTCATAGTTCACATGGTGTCTTCCTGCTTATATTGCATAAAAGGTGCTTGTTGGAATGCTTGCAAGAACATGATTGTCTACCGCATTGTTGTCCTACTAGAAATAGCATCATATTTCGTGGAGGAGGACGCCACTGAGCGTCTGAGCGTGGCCCGTGTAGCGGCAGCATGGCCATGGATCATTATCTTCGAAATGACTCTGTAACATAGTCTGTGTTCACCTCTTGCTAGACTATCTTGATGTCCTGGGAGTCCGGAGTCCCCTGTCTCCCCTAGTGTTCAAGCATCAAATGTGGCATCTGAATCGGCTTTTAGCACTGGCGGGAGAGTAGTTAGTGATTATAGGAGCAGGTTGACGGGTGATACAGTCGAGGCTTTGATTTGCTTGCAGGACTGGTTACGAGCTGCGGGTGAGTTTCAGAATGCTTTACATTAGGATAAAAGATCAACTTTGCTAAATTGATAAAATTTCAATGTTGTAGACCCTTCAGGCTTGAACAAAACAACCACCACCGATCTTCATGATGAAGACTGCCAGCTAACTACGAGCTGCCATGTTGCTGACTTGTTCATATTATTTTGATGGCTTGCTAATGATGTTGTATATCAATCCATTCTAATAAGATCTAGCTCTATATTATTGTTTCCAGATTCTTGTGACAATGCCAATGAATCCTGCTGAACATGTTCCAGACCATTGAAAGGTATTATTTTCCATTCTTTTGCAGAACACGCGTTGTTTTCGCTGAACATAATCTTGCTTTGAGTAAACAGTAAAAAGAAGACTGCATTTATGCTTAATCCGAGCTAGCTAACTTGTACCTTCATTCATATTCTTTGTGACAACAACTTCTGAATAAACTGCAGATGACTATTTCCATTTAATTTGTATCTACGTATCTTCTTACTATTTCCATTTTGTATCTTCATATATAGTATTATCTTCTTAGTACAAATACGTCTTGTGTGTTTTGTTTAGCTAGCTAATCTGTTTCATGCCGAAGGTGATTCCGATGCTGTGTTGAATCACGAGATGATTGTTTACTTTTCAGATTGCAGAACAGAAGAATCACGAGATTAGGAACAGATCGTTTGCTACTCTGGAATGTCACTGGTGTTTCCGAAACACATTGCAAAGACATGTGCAGAAAACCTCATTCACCAGGAGTCAAGGAAGCGCAGGCACCACGAATTTTCAGTATCTTGTAGCCTATTGCCGAGCAGTCTAAATTGTGTTATTTACTGTGAAATTTGTGAGCCAAAATTCAGATCTGGGGGTCATAGCTCAATTCTGCTAAGGTTCAGAACTTACTGTTCATACTTGTGCAAGTTTCGCTCTTTAAATATTTGATTTATATTCAGGGCATTAGCATCTTCTGCATGAGCAGAAGGTGATTGATTTTGACAGTTTTAAGTGAAACGTCCTCAAATACATAGTTTCCTTTC
The DNA here is from genome assembly GCA_947311845.1 of Poa pratensis. NCBI lineage: Eukaryota > Viridiplantae > Streptophyta > Magnoliopsida > Poales > Poaceae > Poa > Poa pratensis. Next base: position 20,429,707 of record CAMZMU010000072.1, on the reverse strand, counting down.
AGAGCTGAACCCAGGATCATGTAGTACAAATTAAAACATGGCTAGCTTGTACAAATTGAAAGTCTGATCGATGCATGACAGGTACGATCCTTCTCTCCACTCATCTATTCCGTAGAACAAATCAAAAGGATAGCTAGTATACAAGCTAGTATACGATCCACGCATGCAGCTAACGTGCAGTATACAAACTGCTAGTCCGCGTCTGTCCGGCAGACATAGCAGGCAACACAACTTTGCGGATGCAGGCGCCGCTAGTCTCACGATAATTGTTGGCAGACCACGCGGACGGACGCGGAAGCGCTGCAGACCTGTCCGCCTGCACCTTGAGCGCTCGCCTACTGGCACTAGATATCGACGGCTAGGCCGCATGCGGATATGTGCTCAAGAGCCAATAGATGGCGGTGATGTGCCTCGCGGTCGTCGGGAAGGTTGTGGTAAGCAGCTCCGCCGACCAGATGCTCTACGTCTGGCGGCGGGATGGGACAGAGCACGCCGGTCTGTCGGTGTTGTCCGGGCACACCGGTACCGTGAAGTGTGTTTAATATGAAAGTGAAAAGAGTAGCAGCAGTAGCCGTATCTTGAATCGAACCCAAAGATACACAACGAGAAGTACTACTGTATTTGAGATGACCAAAAAACGGGCCGGGAGATCATACGGAGTGGCAATGGCCGTCAATTGCGAACTTGTATTTCACCAAATTTCGTAGGCCGGGCGAGAAAGAACTGTGCAAGTATCCACTGACTTAGCTGTCTTACAAAGAAAACAAAGAGGTAGTAGATGATAATGTTCATGTGTGCACTTATGGGGGTGTACAAGTGCTCCACGCCGTTGTCCAAACGGGCAGAATCAGTATACGCGTCCCTAACGCCAGAATAGGGCACTGTCGTTCAATTCCAAATTCCGCTCCTTTCTTATTAGCTTTGGCTTCGCTTTCTAGCTCATAGGTTTTTGCTAGAGCAAACAAAATTTTGTCAAACTCTGATCATTTCCGGTGGGGTTTATCTCTCCGTCTTCCTCGGAAAAAAAAACTCTGATCATTTGTCTCTACAAAGTCAAAAAGTGGCTGCTCGTTTTGTTGCATTTCCTCGATGCCACCAAAATTCAGATCTAAAATGTGAGCTCCTACTACATAATGGTTTGAGTTTCGCATCCATTACCGGAGAAATTATGTACTGAGTTGCATATGGTTGGTATGGGTTGTACGTGGATATGTATTTGCCTATTCTTTGCTAGAGTTCATGGTAAGATTTCTCAGGGTTACTGAATCATTTCCTTCCAACCTGCTCCTTTTAAGAGGGGCAGACACCGTGATATATGCATAAATGATTGTGCCTCTAGACTGACTTATTGGTTTGACATGTGCTGCATTGAATATGAACCAGGTTCTTGGAGCCGAGTTTCAAGCTAGCGCCTTCAGTAAGGAAAAGAGGCACATACATTAGTTAATATGATCTTGTGTTAAACTGAAGAAATTCAAAACTAGGAAGTATTAGTTCTCTTTGGACCATTCCAATTATATTATAGGAAGCACTACTTGTAGCTACCTAGGCAATGTTAACGGCCCATAAGTATTGAATAACATAAGTATGAAAAAGCTTTGAAGAAAATCTAAATATATTGTTTAAATCCTTAATTTTCGCACATGCAAATCAAGGAAATATCTACTGGAGCACCACGCAAGAAGCATTAATTATTGAAACCAAGAACAAGAAGTCCAGAAACTCAAACCATTATGTAGTAGGAGGCACATCCAAACCTGATTCAAACTAAATGGGGCACATGGTAAACCGCTATAGTCGGTCTGGAGGCACATTCATTTCTGCATATATCGCATGGTTGTTGCATTGGAAAAAATTCAATTAAAAGACGGCATCCGCTGCTTCTTTTAAAAGGAGCAGAGGGACGGAAATGATTCGGTAACCCAGGAGAAAGCTCGCGATGAACTTTAGCGAAAAAAGAGGCAGATACGTATCCACATACCACGCACACTAACCATTCCATGGTAGGACCTCGCATTTTAGGTCTGAGTTTGGGAGGCATCAAGGAATGCGGCAACACCGCCCGCCGGACTGCCACTCGGTTTTGTGATTCTTAGATGTCCCAAATGATTCGAGTTGCTGGCGGCCAGGTTTGGGCTTTCCCATCTGGTTCGTCGCAGCTGGATCTCCAAGCTGTGGAGTTACGGGATGGATTTGCAGTAGCTAGATCTCCAAGCTGTCAATTCACGCGATGGATCATCAGCGCGAAGATCGACGAGTTCCCCAGCTGGTCGTCGCCGCTGGATATCCAAGCAGTCCTCTGCTCCTCTATGGCTTTGCATCGAAGCTGTAAGCTCCCTGAGTCTATACTCGCCGGTGGCCTGATGATCTCTGGCTCTAAGCACAAGCTTCTCAGCACAAAGCATCAGCGAATCCACTCCTCACTGTGATGCAAACAACTAGAAGAGATGACTACAGCTGAGCCCTGCCTCACCACTCGACCTGAGGTCATGGTCTTCTCTGCCGGAGGCCACCCTCCTCAAGAAACCAAAGCACCCAACTCCAGTGGCTGCTGCTGTAATTTTCTCTCCCGTTCTAGATGAGCATCGCTCTGTAGTGTGTGTAGCTGCTTTGCAGAGATCCATCGTAGTTGTAAATCTGAACTCTAGTCTTCAGTAGATCCTCTAGCCTGGTCTGGAGTTAGTTCATCTTCTAGTTTACTTTCTGTTTCTTAATCCTGTACTGTAACTCCTGGTTTCGTTCAAGTAATGGAACCGGGGTGGCAGCGACCACCCTGTAAATCTAAAAAAAAAATGATTCGAGTTGTTTGATGAAATTCTTACAGGACCGTGTCCTATACGTCTGCTCGAGCGATGGGAGAGACTCCTGCTTGCAATGGATGGACAGCGAGGACCAGGGGCGGAGCCAGGATTTGATCATAGGGGGGGCGAGCGATGATGATCACATGTGTTGTGTAATATATCATGATTTCAAGTATAAAGAAAAGAAGCATGTCATGTTTTTTTAAAATAAAAAGCCTATCAAGTTATTAATATATGTTCGGCAATAAGCCAATAACACTAAAAATGACTGCAAACTTTAAAATTAGTAAGAAAAAATCGATATGTTTCCGCCTATTCGCATGTTTAGACATAGCCTACTATCACCATTCACCACCAGTTTAATCCAAATTCTCAATAGTACATCACCGATTCAGTATCAATAAAGTTTGTGTCAAAGATCATATGCTTTTTATCATATGCTTTTTCTAAAACAAATAGCTTAATCAATGCAAGTAGGGAATTAGGTCAGACTACAAATACTTACATGCATGTATCGTGTACATACCTTGACAGCTTGACAAATAATTCAGATGTGCGAACATACGGCAAGAAAGTTGCGGCAGCCGGCATAGGTTTCCGCCGGCGGCGTACTCGGCTATGTGGCAAAGCCAGCGATCAGTTTCCGCCATGATTTTTGAGTCGCCGAGTCAAGTCAAGTCGCCGAGGCTGAGACTCATGACTTGCTGACTTGACTCAGCGACTAGGCTTGATTAGTCGCCCCGAGTCGCCTAGCTTAAAATTATAGTTTAGTGGTCGAATTAGGAAGGCAATACCTTTGTAAAATCCTGCCTGACCTCGTCCATGCTCTTCTTTCTTGATTGCAGCCTTGTAGGTGTACCTTCCAGTTCCAGCAGTATAGATGTAGCAGCAAACATGAAGATTGAGGAGCACAAGTTAGGAACAGCAACTAGTATTTGATTGTGGCACTACCTTACAGCAGCCAATTGTAATAATGAACTTGTACATCTGATCTGACTTGAAATAAAGAGAATAACTTACTTGTTGTGTACTTGTGTCTTCATTCTCCAATCCCTCAATCTGGTCAAGTTGGTTTCTTTGGAGCTGATTCACATAAGGAAAACATCTGCAGCAGTTCATTACAACTAAGAAAGACACATTCCATCAATCGAAAAGGAGATCATCCTCAAAATCTCCATTGCCTCTCTCCTCATCTTCACCATTTAAACAGAGAAGCGCATACCTAAACACATACTAGTACTGGCATATGTAGTATTTCTATGAGGGGGGCGATCGGTTGGGGGGGGTCAGACCCCTGCTAGCACCCCCCTGGATCCGCCCCTGGCGAGGACAGATAATCACATATTATGCTGTGTTCAAGGGCCACGAGATGGTGGTGATGTGCCTCACGGTCGTCAGAAACCTCGGGACTGCGCGACTGGACAGAGCAGGTCGGTCTATCCGTGTTGTCCAGTCACACCGCCGCCGCATCATGCGAGCCACATCTCTACCCACCGGTGGTTCAGACAAACGCTTCCTTCCCTATAACCAAGTATCCATTGGACTCTGACTTAGCGTGCTCAAACTAAGAAATAAAGAGTTAGCACTTTCAGAGTGTAGTGTACAAGAGTTAGCTCTGACGAGGTGGTACGCAACCCTAAAGCCAGAATAGGGCATTTTTCAAGCTTTGCCTTTGCTGCTTAACCTGTGTCGTGCACCGGTGGACGTGTGTCGCCAACGCCGTACGCTTCAAATCGAAAATAGCATGTGGTTCGATCGCGCGTGGTAGACCGATCTGATGAAATTTAAACTTTGCGTATCACAATCGACATTCATTTTACTGAGAATGTGCAAACCATGTTCCAGCCGCTACTCTAATTCTCGAGCAAGAAACTAGACAAGTAGGCATCCTTCTTTCCGGCCTAACTAATTGCGAGTAGCTCCATGACGTGGATGACTAAGTTTGGATTTGTCAATTCATGGTAGACAAAAACCTACCCGATCGATCAATCGATTGGTGTCATTTGTTTGGGTACAAAGCACACGCAAACCTATCCTTGTATGGAGATTTAGGAAGGTAAAGCGGCAACTGAAAAAGTGAATTCAAGATAGCGGAGCGACCAGGTAAAGTACTTGATAGATAATGCACGACTCTCCGTACGTCGTGTTTAATTACTACTCGGCAATGGTTTATTATGTGTAACCTGTCCTTGTATGGAGCTGTGGGCAGATCAGACTGCACTCTCTTGTCAACAAAGACTGGTGGAGCGACGGCGACGACGATGGTGCGTGCGGTGGCGGAATCGTCATCACAGAGAAGGTCCCAGGGGCTTGTTTGTATTTTCGGTGTTTGTAGGGTCCTTTCTGTAATTTGTAGAACAGCTGGGCTGTTTCTGGATATTTCTTGTATTTCTGTGTTTCCTGAGTAATATATCCAGAAATTGTATCAAAAAAAAAAGACTGAGGTTGTACAAATGCATGTGTACTCGCCTGCCCTAGTGCCAGTGGAGTAAATTAAGAGCACGTGTAGAGTGCATGAAAATTAAGTTTTCTAAAATGTATGTTGTTCTCTGAGCCAACACTAATTGTCATTTTTATCCAGGATAAAATATAATGAATATTGGATTTGTTTCTGCACACTTATAGATCATACCATTACCTACATATAGGATTTTTTCCAAACTTTTTAAAACTTCGAAGTGCAAAACTGAACTCCTAGGAGCCTGAGCTCAAAATCTCCACACTCAATTCTGGAAATCAATTTTCTTGGGTAGGTTGTCTGTATTGGTTGCAAATGGCACAACAAGAAGCATTATTACTGGTAAACTGAAGAAATTCAAGACTAGGAAGCGTTAGTTCTCGTATTCTCTTATAACAATCCTTATAACAATCGATCCCGGTCATATTACACACAGCACTATTTGTGCAACCGAGGCAATGTAAACGGCACATAAATCGGTCTAAACATATTGTCGAAATCCTTCATTCTGGTACATATATGTACTGGAGCGGCACGCAAAAGAAGCATTATCCCAACCAGGTTCAAATTCAATGCAACACATGGTAAACCAGTAACTCTCGAGGCACATTCATTTCTGCATACATGACATGGTTGTGGTACTGGGCTGGATTCAGTTAAGAGACCCATTCTGTCTCTTAAAAAGAGACAACAAGGACACAGATACATATCCCTTCTCAGTATGTGACTGATAAATTAAATCGGCCGATAAATCGACCGATATGCCGATAAAGCGACTGATTTACCCCTTATCTTGGGTCGACCGATAAGTTCCAGATAAGCGATATCCCCAACATTGATTCTCTTATAACAATTGTTCCGATCATATTACACGCATCACTATTTGTAGCAACCGAGACAATGTAAATTGCACATAAATCGACCTAAATATATTGTAGATATCCTTCATTCTTGTACATGTATGTATTGGAGCACCACGTAAGAAGCGTTATCCCCAACCTGGTTCAAATTAAATGCAACACATGGTAAACCATTAACTCTCGAGGCACATTCATTTCTGCATCCATGACATGGTTCTGTCACTGGGCCGGATTCAGTTAAGAGAACTATTCTTTCTCTTAAAAAGAGCGGTTGGAAGGAAATGATTCAGCAGACCGGGAGAACTCTCACCATGAACTTGGGCAACGAAGACGCAGATACATATGCACGTACCATGCATACCAACCATATCCAAGTTAGTCTAGAATTTTTCTGGTAATGGATGTAAAACTAGACAACCATTGCGTAGTAGGATCTCAATTTTAGGTCTGAGTTTGGGAGGCATCGAGGAATGCAGCAACACTCTCGATTAGTTTTGCCACTCTATTTTGTGATTCTTACAGGCCGCAAATGATCATATCACTAGTAGAAAAAGGACCTTCCGTTCGGCCGAGGCAGAAGCTTTTGTCCCGGCCGAGTTTGGTGCCGGGACTAATGTGAGCATTAGTCCCGGTTCCAACGGCTAGGGCGGCCGCACGGGCACAACCACCTTTAGTCCCGGTTCAAACAGAACCTTTAGTCCCGGTTGAAGACACCGACCGGGACTAAAGGTTGCGGCACCTTTAGTCCCGGTTGGTGTCTTCAACCGGGACTAAAGGTCTATCTTTAGTTCCGGTTGGAGACACCAACCGTCGAAAAAATGCGTTTAATATATCAAAAAAAACTAGAGAAAATTTGGGACTCGATTTCACCCGGGTTTACCCGGTGAAGTTTTCTCAGATTCTCGAAATTCCAAAATGAAAAAAAGTTATTTCAAAAAGAAGATTTTTTTCTACAAAATCAAAAAAATAATCACACTTAATAGTACATTATTTAAAAGACATGGCGCATTATGCAAAATATGATATGGATGCAATATTTGGATTCCTATCATTTTTCTGATTTATTTATACATATTATTTGTTGAATTTCGATTTACGGATTAAAAGATATGAATTTTCCATATTAAATTGAAAATGACAATAATAATGTAAAATTCATTTTTTGTTATTTGAATTAATAATTATTATTACTTAATCATTAATATTTATGTTAATATAGGTTTGGAATTCAAAAAATAATATCATGTGACATCAAAGTCTAGGGGATAATAAGATTGATACCATAGTATTATCAAGATGTTACCAATCTTGGAAGCTAATTGGAAAGGAACTCAAAAGTTAAGCGTGTTGGAGGTGGAGCAGTGTGAGGATGGGTGACCAATCGGAAAGTTTGACTATGATTTGAAATATAGAAAAAAATTCAAAAAAAAGAGCCTTTAGTCCCGATTGGTGTAAAGGTTCTCTAGCCCTAGCGCACGAGCTCAGCCACGTTGAGAGCCTTTAGTCCCGGTTCGTGGCTAACCGGAACTAGGGGGGGCCTTTAGTCTTGTGATTTTCACCCGGTTAGGAATCCGGGACTAGAGGCCCTCCCCAACCGGGACTAGAGGCCCTTTTTCCACTAGTGTATCTGTTTGACAGAACGTTTAGAGGACCGTGTCATGTACGTCGGCTCGTTCGACAACACGGTTACCTACTAGGACTGGATCGACGACGAGACCAAATACCGTGGTGTGCTCAAGGGCCACGATACCAAACGTCGTTAAAATCAAGAAAAACAAGGAAATTGCACTAAGCTAAGCAGCCAGTATCATATGAAATGGTCTTGTGATTTTCACACTGGTTGCAAATTAAGACTAAGAAGCGTTAGTTCTCTTAACGATCGCTTCCAATCATATTATAGGCATTACTACTTGTAGCAACCGAAGCAATGCAATCAACACATAAGTCATTATCATAAATATGAAAAAACCTCAAGAAAATTAAATATATTGTCGAAATCCTTATATTTTATACGGGTAAATCAAGGAAATTAATATGTACTGGAGCACCACGCAATAGGCATTAAGTATTGAAAAAAAGAATAAAAAGTCCCGAAACCTGAAAAGGACTCCTGTCTCCCGAGCTCCAAGGTGCTTTTTTGGGAAATTTAAAAACCATATTCCTAAGTTCTAAAACTTCTGAAAATTGTATACAAATACTTATAATTATTATGTACAAACGTCAAAAGTTTTGTAAAGTAAAACTTTGTATTTTGGGGTTAAACAGAAAAGAGATATTTCTAGGAAAATAACCTACTATTTTCTTTTTATTCTATCCACAATTATTTAATTTTCTGTACCATGGTTAACAAGGAAATTAATATATACTAGAACATCATGAAAAAGCATTAACTATTGAAAACAAGAAAATTGTCCGGAAACATGAAGAGTTCTTGTGCCTCCCGAGCTGCAGTGTGCTCGATTCTTGGAAAATCTGAAAACAATATTTCTAAGTCTCAAAAACCTCTTAAACTTGGTACAAATACAAATACATATTATTTACATACGCTAGAAAATTCTATGTCTTTTTATTCTATCCACAATTTTGTTACTTTTTTGTAGCTCATAATTTAATTATTTTACAACGAAAATTTACACATAGTAACATGCATATGTATCCAACGGAAAAAAGATTTGAGTTTTTTAAACTCGACTTTAATATATTGAAACAAAATTGGAGCTCGGGTGCCACAAATCTGCGTTCCCAGAAACGCTCATAATAGGTTCTCTTTTCTCAATAGGCATATCCGAACTTGGTTCAAATTCAATGCAGCACATGGTAAATCGTACTACTCCATGTGCTGCATTTAAAGGACGGGGTTCCGTTCCTTCTCTTAAAGGGAGTAAGTTGGACGGAAATGATTTAGAACCTGGGAGAAAGCTCACTGTGAACTCTACCAAAGAAGAGGCGTATACATATCCACGTACCACGCACACCAAAGCATTCTCTGGTAATGAATGTGAATGTGGAACATGCACCATTGCGTAGTAGGAAGGAACTCACAGTTTAGGTCTGGGTTTGAGAGGCGTCGAGGAATGCCTCGCGATGGCGGTGATGTGCCTCGCGATTCCTGGGCGAGGGACACGGGGTCCCTTTCCGGAGGTGAGGACGGCGGTTTCTGAGTCTCGGTGCGTCCAGAGGTTGAAGCTGGCGTCTTGCTGCTGTGATCTTCTACTTGGCATGTTGCCGTGGTGATCTTGTTAGCGTAGTTGGACTTTGGCTTAGGTACCCCTGGTTGTTCTTTGTATTTTTATCTTCTGTTTGTCGGGGTGCCTAATGCTTGTAAGTTGTTCATCAGCATGTTGTAATGTGCCGTTGGCTCTCGGAGCTTTGTTAATTCAAAGTTGGGCATTTCATGCCTTTTTTCTAAAAAAAAATGCTAGGAACGTCATCATCAGCGGGTCGGCGGCCGACCAGACGTTGTTCGTATGGCGGCGTGACGAGTCAGAGCACGTCGGCGTGTTTGGGCACACCGGACCAATGAAGTGGGTCGCCAATGCCATGGACGAGGAGGAGCATGCCTTTGTTTGAGCAAAGGAAGAAAACGATTGACACGTACGATCACGTTATTGCTTTTAACCAATGTACGTGTCCACTGATCTGGCAACAAAAGAGAAAAATCGAGGGCATCTGCCTAGCTCGCAATATTATCTCCACCAATCTATCAAAAATACTATGACAGGTGACTAAAACAACAAAAAGTATATAATTGCTAGAAAAAAGCCTTCAATATGGGTTTGCCACATGTGTGTGAATAATGACAAGTCCAATCTAGAATGATCTCGCGATTTTCATCCCAACAACCAAGTATTTCGAGCCTCCACACACACACTCACATTGACAATCCCTAATATGGTTGTGTAAATGGCACACAAGTCATTGACATAAATGTGAAAAAGCATCATTTAAATCTATATATATTTTGAAATCCATAATTCTGGCACAAGTAAACACCACGCAAGAAGCATTAACTATTGAAAACAAGACAAAAAAAATTCAGAATCCCTTAAAGAGATTTCAATAGGCATATCCAAACTTCGAATTCAATGCAGCACATGGTGAGGCACCTTCGTTTCTGCATACACCGCATGGTTGTTGTTGCACTGGACTAGATTCAAGACTCAAGAGACGGTGTACATACCTTTTCTTAAAAGGAGCAAGTGGAGGGAAATGATTCGGTAGCCTAGGAGAAAGCTCACCGTGAGCTGTGGAAAAAGAATAGGTAGATACATACCACATGCAAGCCAGTATGTGGTAATGGATGTGAAACTGGGCAACCATCGAGTAGTAAGAGCTCACATCTTAGATTTGGGTTTGAGAGGCATCGAGAAATGCAACAACACGACCCATCACTCCGTAACTCCCCTCCGTTTTGTAGTTCCTAGAGGTTGCAGTAGGGATGTCGGCGCCTGGGACCACCGACCTGTCCGCTCCACTATCCATCTGCTGAAATTAACTAATTCGTTTTTTCTCCCATGCACAAATCCTCTCTGGCGGACTGTCCGCCGCGCGTCCGTCGACATCCCTAGGTTGCAGATGATCAGAGTTGTTTAACGAAATTCTTAAACAACCGCTTCATGATGGTAGGTTCGTCCGACGACGAGGCCGGATACGATTATATGCTCAAGGGCCACGAGAAGGCATTGATGTGGCGTTTTCTCAGATGCAGACACGCAAGAGATGACGGCGGTAGCGACTGAGCGAACACATGTAGGAACCATAGAAAAGAACTTCGCTCAACCGGCTCCCCCGTGGAGCAGGAGTTCGCATTCAGACCGAAAGATACCCTCTGTAGCAGTGTATGTAGCTCTGGGTGGTAGCGGTGCCGATCAAGGTAGTAGGTGGTTCAATTTTTTTTGAAATGGAAAGCATTCCATTAACCAAACTGCTCAGCATGATCGCTGCCGACCAGAAGATGGGGGAAGGTAGGCACTCGTCCCGGCCATACGGCTTGGGGATCAGATACCATATCCGCACCATAGCTCGCCAAAGCGTCAGCTACATTATTACAAGCCCTTGGGCAATATGAAACTGAGAACGAAACAAAGTTCAGAAAAGCAACAGCTCTAAACTCCTTAAACAACACCCCATTGAGTGCTAAGTCGAATTCCTTCTAGTTGATCGCCTGAAAAGGCATTTGGGCATCGGTCTCAAGTCTCAACATGTACATGCAACATTCCCCATTGTTCAGCAAGTGACAGGGCCTGAAGACAAGCTTCAGCTTCAGTTTGAAGGGCATCATGTGCATGATCAATCCTCCCTGCAGCTGAAATGCAAACATCCCCACCGCATCCCGAGCAACCACACCCCAGCCTCCCTTCCCTGACTCCTTCTGAAAGCTTCCATCAATGTTTAGCTTAATCACACCTTCAGTTGGGGGTTTCCAAACCACTACCGGTTTAGGTGTATGGATGTGTTGTCGGCTGAAAAAGTCCTAGAATTCCAAGGCAAAGAACCTGCTCATGTGTGAAGCTCTTTCCCTCGGCATTCACTTTATTTCTAGTGCACCACAAGTTCCAACAGAGCGAGATACAGAGCAGTCTAGTATTCCCCTTCTGCTCGAGTCTATCAGTTGGCGTGGGTCAGATAGCTCAGACCTTCCTTTGCGCTTATCATCAAGATTTAGATCATACCACAGCTTCTTAACTGGTTTACAATTCAGCAGCATATGTGCTCCATCCTCATCAAACATGTGGCAGACTGGGCATAAAGTTTCAAACTTCATTCCTTTTCGGGATTGGTATTGGCCTACAGGCAGGCTATTGTGGGCGATTCTCCTCAAGAACTGTTGGATTTTAAGCGGAAAGGGAGCTCTCCAAATGGCTCGCCAATTAAAACATGTGGGCTTACTTGATCCCCTCTGTCCGTCCTCCGCACTCACCTGATTTCTACAAAGCTTGTATGCTGACCTGACTGAAAGAAACTAGCCACGATGGTCTGGGAACGAGGCCATGAATTTTACATGTCCTCTGGATCATCTCTGCCTCTTGTTTACTAAATATCGAACTTACAATCTGTGTATCCCAACCTCCCTGGTAAGGATCCATCAATTCATCGATAGTTTGGACTAAAGCATTTCCTCGAGGTGCAAATGGTTGCCTCGACTAGTTCCTTGGGAGCCACGGGTCTGACCAAATATTTATACATGAGCCATCACCGACATTCTTGATAAGTCCTTTTTTTAACACCTCAACCCCCTTCAGAATGCTCCTCTCCACGTATAGATCATGACATCCATTGGTTCAGCGTGTAGGATATCCGACTGGGGGAAATACTTTGCTTTCAAGACCCTTGCACACAGGGAATCCGGATCATTAAACATACACCACCCCTGCTTAGCTAGCATAGCCATGTTGAACATATGGAGATCTTTATAGCCAAGGCCCCCTTCCTTCTTTGACATCGTCAATTTCTCCCAAGACAACCATTGAATTTTGTTTTCCTTATCTTGTTGGGCCCAAAAATATCTACCCACCATTTAGGAGATATGTTCGCATAATCCCTTTGTTATATTAAAAACTGACATTGCAAACATGGAAATTGCTTGTGCACATGCCTTGATTAAAATTTCTTTACCACCCCTTGAGAGCATCTTGTCCTTGCATCCCTGGATTCTTTGCCAAATTTGTCCTTCAAATAGCTAAACAACTTCATTTTGGACCGTCCAACATATAGCGGCAGCCCCAAATATCTCTCATTCAACCTTTCCTTTGTCAAGCCCAGATGATGCATCATTTTTCTCTTCTCTCGTCCTTTTCTATTTTTACTAAACATGATTGATGTTTTCTCAACATTAATTGTCTCACCAATCAAATGCCAATATGTTTTGTAAAAAACCGCCGGCATTCTGTCAGGCCCTGGGGCCTTCAGGTCTCCAATGCAGTCTAGCGCCACTTTAACTTCGTCCGCAGAGAGCTCCCTTGTCAAAGTGGAATTCATCTCCGAAGTCACACTCTGGAACACGTGCTGAAGAAGTTCATTGGTAGGTGTACCTGTAGAAAAGACAAACAAATTTCTAAAATAGCTAGTGATCACCTCCTCCATCTCCTTCTCTTCCACCACCATGACATGACTAGGACGAACGCTTATTTCATGTAACACGAGTAGCCAACACATCGTACAGATTGTTCTGCCCGCTTCCAACTGAAAATTTTAATATGAAACTGAAAGAGTAGCAGGCCCAGGCCCAATGGTTGTGCGGGGGCACCAAAGTTTGGAGCACGCGGGCTGGTTCAGGCAAACATCGGACAGGACCATTGATTCGGCCTTTGGCATGCATAGGTCCAGTTGCTTGGTAATTGGGAAAACAATTATATGGAGAAGTTTCGAACTCAAAACATCCAGGCAAAAATTGTGCTAGCCAACTGCGCTAACTTCTGAGTGTGCCATAAACGAATACTTAAAATACTAATTTCTCTAATGGATTACTGAGTGAAAGAATCAAACTCTGTAAAGAGGTGGGTCCTATTTAAATTTTGGTACAGGGCTCTAGATTTTGCCGGTCCAGCCCTGAGAGTAGCAGCAGTAGCACGCATCTTGAATTGAACCCAAGATGCACATTTTAATTAATTTTGTGAATGAGCCGACGCCCTGTATTGATGAAATGCCAAAGTATAGCAAAAACTTTTTTTGACAGCATTGACTTCACCAAAAACGGGCCAGAATATCAAATTGAGCTGTAGGTCAAGTGTTTACTAGTTTTTGACCGACTTTTGTAGGCCAGCCGAGAAAGAACTATGGTATTCACTACTGGAATCTGACTTATATTAGCGTGTTCTAACTGAAATTTTGAATGACCTAGCGTGTGACCATGCATGCAATAGCCTATGAGGGTGTACAGACTGTACATGCCTTTGTCCAAAGGGGCAAAATCAGTACGCGACGAGGCGATACGCGTCCCAAACGCACACCAGAACAGTGCATTGTTGAATTCCAAAGGACGGTGCCGATCCGATCAAGTTGCCTGAGTTTCAATGGGAGACGTGGCTCACAATCCACGGTCGCGCTCAAAACCGATTTAGCTAGGCACGACCGATCTGAAGCAAACTTGCGTTTCACAATCCACACTCGTTTTCTTCAGAATGTGTGAGCCATGTTCTCTCACTTCATCGGGCATCTCGCAGCTTAACCACGTACTACCAGGGCCCTAATAAAATGACCAGAAATCCTTCCAGCAGGGCCGACGATCCATGGTGAGCGTCTCAGCTTAACTGTTCGCTTCCATCCGACTACAGTGGCGACTTTTCGACTCCAACTTTAAAGTCGGCAATACACCTACATCGTCCTCATCGCCATGGCCAACGACAACACCGATGCGATGGCGGGGGCCTTCCCTATCAACCGATATGTGTTGTTCCTTTCTCTCTCCGTAGAAGTATTTCGGCCACATGTAAATCTGCGAGATATGTCTAATTTGCGTTATGTGGTTGAGTTTGCTAATGCATCCGTAATGGTAATTTCACTAATTACACTCATCCTAAAATTGCCTTATATCTCTACACACTCTTCATATTGCCCCATCTTACATTGCCCACATGTCGTGTACAGTACTAGCTTAATTTATGAAAAAAATAGCCTTTTTTTGCTTTCTACTCCTAGAAGAATCATCCTAGCACATGGAGACATGGAACTTTGAACCAGCTTGCAGGCCTCACCATGGTCCATGGGCTGCAAGAAGGTTCCCAAACCGAAGTGTACGCTCACGTAGCCACCGACACACTCGCTCCGTTTCAAAACTAAAGACCTCTTAGTTTTTCTAGTTTTATTCTGATTTGTACATATGTATACATATTTTAATATGTGATTTACTCACTCGAATCAGGACAAAATCAGAAAGGGTATAAAATCTTCTATTTAGAAACAGAGCAAGTGGTATATTTTTCACCTGTTGTTCCTTTTAACCAGTTTACATGTCCACGGTCTGGCAACAAGTGTGCACGGAATCACATTACAGACAAATCTGACTAGCCGCCAATCGCTTTATACTAAGGGCCCGATTGGATTGCCGTTTTTCGGCCGGAAAAGCTCCTTAAAAATTTCGGACCTAATTACTTCCATATATTTCACAGGCCAAGGACGGGTGTAGAAATACCGGGGGGCAAAATCAACAGCCAATCCAAGCGGGGCCTAATCAAAAAGGAATATGGAAGATAGCTGTGTGTTCTTCAAACCATGAGATCGCCAGCATGTATAATTTGGGCTTGTCAATTGACAGGAGACACGACCGTAATCAATCGATCGATCAATCGGTCGGTCGAGAGGTATGCATGACTGGCCATACACCGTGTTATGAACGGCAACAACAACTGACCAATCGGCTGATCAGAAGCAAGACTAGGGAGCGTTAGTTTTCTTATATGAATTCATCATATTATAGGCAAAGAACTAGTTGTAGCAATGAGTCCATGTAAATGGAAAGTAAGTCAATATCATAAATATGAAAAGGCCTAAAATAAGTCTAAATATATTGTCAAAATATTTAATTCTTGTACAGGTACATCAAGAAAATATGTATTGGAGCACCACCCAAGAAGTATTAACCCTAACTTCGTTCAAATTCAATGCAGCACATGGTCACCCAGTAAGAAGACGGTCTGGAGGCACATTCATTTCTACATGTGTCCCATGGTTGTTGCATCGGACAAGATTCAGTTAAAAAGATTGTGCCCGTTGTTCCTACTCTTAAAATGAGCAGTCGGAAGGAAATGTTTCCTTAACCCGGGAGAAAACTCACCCATGAACTTTGGCCACCAAGAGGCAGGTACTTATCCACGTACCACATATATGCAAGTATAAAATTTCTGTGGTAATGGATGTGAAACTGGACAAACATTGTGTAATAGCAGCTACATTTTAGGTCTGGGTTTGGGAGGCATCAAGGAATGTAGCAACACCACTTGTGATCTTAGCACTCTGGTTTGTGATTCTTAGAGGTCACCAATGATTTCTATAGGACCGCATCATGTACATCAGCTCGTCCGACGGCACGGTCACCTACTGGCATGTCACGATGTTCCTACAGACCGAGGAGCGACGACTACGTCATCACCAGGCCAAGCAAGTGAAGCGGCCCAGAGGGAGAAGGATGAGAGCTCATTAGGACGCCAAGAAAGAGAAGCAGCCCAAGTCCAGCGACAAGGGAAGCCACGCGATTGGCTGTTATATGTCTGTTGCATCGGCAGAGAGAGGCAGCGAATAATAGCAGCATATGCTGATCCTCCTCCCACCTACTCCTTCCCTTTCTTCCTTCCAAGCAAATCTCTAACTAGAGCTGCTCCTCGGCATGACGTTGAGTTTTGTATCCAAACCATGTGATATGATCGTAGTAGAACAACTATAGCCTTACATTTGGTATCAAGAACCACCGATCCTTCGGATCTGAGACACACAAAAAATTGTGGCGGCTGGAGGGCCTCCAGAGCAGGCCCGGGCCGACTGTTGTTCCAAACGTGCCAGCCGCACAGGGCCCCAAATTTTGGGGGCCCATATTTTTGTTATTCGTTATACCTAATAGGTCTATAATCCTACCAGTAGCAGCCCATCATTATTTCTTGCACTTCCACTTGGAAGTCAAAGTCAAACATGAGAATCAGGCAAGCCTCACCTGGGCCGCTTACTCCCAAGTGTGGCTCCCGAACGGACTCTTTCGATGGATTAGGAAAAGGGCAGGACTAGGCGTCCCCCGGGGGATCTTTCCGTCCGATCCCCCGGGTCGCCAGCCCGACACGTGTCCACTAATATAAGCTAATTCCGCTTTTGCTACAAAACTCCCGATTTTTGCTGCAAATCGTCCCGCTTTTGCTGCATTGTAGCAAAAAACGGTTCGTACACAAAACATGAAGGGAAAAATTCTGGCATCGCCGGAGACCTCACCGGAGACCTCGCCGGAGACGTGGTAGCAAAAAGTTTATGCTATTGTAGCAACAGAAAAGTTCTATTGTAGCAAAATCAACTTCACCGGAGACTCTCGCCGGAGACATCGCCGGAGACCTCACCAGAGACCTCGCCGGAGACGTGGTAGCAAAAAGTTTATGCTATTGTAGCAACAGAAAAGTTCTATTGTAGCAAAATCAACTTCGCCGGAGACTCTCGCCGGAGACATCGCCGGAGACCTTCTCCGGCGGCGTGTGCATGCTGCAATGCTGCAATATAACAATTTTTTTGCTATTATTGTTATGTGTTTTGCTACAATAGGATAAAGTTTTTGATACGATGTTTCCGACGAGGTCTCTGTCGATGTCTCCGGCGAAACCGATTTTGCTACAATAGCACATTTTTTTGCTACGGGATCTCCAGCAAGGTCTCCGGTGAGGTCCGGCGAGTCCGGTGAGGCCGCCGGCGAAATCGGTCTTTTCTCCGGCGAAATTGATTTTGCTACAATAGCACATCTGTTTTGCTACGGGATCTCCGGTGAGCTCTCCGGTGAGGTCGCCGGCGAAATCGGTCTTTTCTAATCTATTTTCTGGACGAACCGTTTTTTGCTACATAGGAGCAAAAGCGGGCAATTATTTGCTACACGGTAGCAAAAGCGGGATTTGAACAGAAAAAGGGGACACGTGTTGGCAGGGGGACCCGGGTGATCTTTCCCAAAGATCCTCCGGATGATTACTATACTTTTCCTTAGGAAAAGCTTAGCGACGCGGCTAGGAAGAGAACCGTCGCGATTCGAGACTCCCGTCGAGCGCCAGGACGCCAGGCGACAGTTCATCTTCCGCCGCCGGCCGCCTCATGCCGTCGCCCTCCGCCGCGTTCGCCTCAGCCTGACCCTTCTCCGCTGCACCAAGGAGAAAGGTGAAGGGTGCGTGTGAGTTTCCCAGTTTCCCTCTCGTTCTGTTTGCACTTGGTGTCGGACACTTCGGTTACTGCGATATAGCTCAACTAGTGCAGTGGCGATTGATTGGGAAATTGGAATTACTAATGTTTAATCGTGTGTTTCTGCTGTGGATTGGGAGTCCAGAGCCGCTCCAAAAGGCATACACTCACCAAAGCTAGTCTAGTCTCCGGTGGAACATCGGCACCTCGACACGTTTGCCACCACAATGGGCCATCGAGGCATGTCAGCCCTCATGTCGGTGCCAATTGATATGGACTCAGCCAAGATCTCACGCGAGCAGTCTCTCAATGGGCGCTGCTCCACTGGACTCTCTCACCTTTGTGATGAGAGGACCCTCTAATCGTGATCCAAGCTACGCCACCAAGACCGTGTGACATGGGGTGGTCAGGGCCGCATAGGTCCGCGAGAATGCATGAGCTGTCCTCGCTGCCACCGTCGGTCGAGCGGACTTCGCACACCGACATCCTAGCGGCGAGAGGGACGTGAGAGGAGGTTTTGGAGGGAGAGTGGCTAGGGAACCCGTGTCACCCAACTGAGTCTGAGGATGATGCGAGAGGTGTCTCTTCCTGAAAATCTTTAGAAACCAAACTTGAAACTTAGCGAAAAAATCTATTTAAAGTTTGTTTGACACGTTACCGAAAAATACATGCATGTAGATACTGAGTACAAACTTACCCATGTGAATTTTTATTTTAATAATGGTCATTGGTGATCTGCATAAAAATAAAAAATTAATCATCTTGTATCATATAAATTAATGTTGTGGTTTTCACACTGGTCGCAAATGGGACAACATGAATCATTTGTGTTGATAAACTAAAAAAAATTCAAGCCTTGGATGGTTTAGTTCTCTTATGACGATTCCAATCATATTATAGGCAGCACTACTTGTAGCAACCGAGGCAATATAAACGACACATACGTCATTAGCATAAATATGATAAAGCCTCAACAAGAATCTAAATATATTGTCAAATCTCTTAATGCTGGTACAAGTAAATCAAGGAAGGAAATATGTATTGTTGCACCGCGCAAGAAGCATTAACTACTGAAAAAGTCCAGAAAAGCCCTAAAAGAGATTTTTTTTTCTTTTCTCGGTAGGCAGATCCGAACCTGGTTCAAATTCATTGCATCACATGGTAAACCAATAAGTCGGTCTCGTAGCACATTCATATCTGCATACATGATACATCGCATGGTTGTTGCATTGGACTAGATTGAATTAATGGACGATGTCCGTTCCTTTTCTTAAAATGAGCAGTTGGAAGGAAATGGTACCCGGAACAAAGCTCACGCATGAACTCTGGCAAAAAAGAGGCAGCTACATATCCACGTACCACGCATACGAACCAAATGCAAGTTAGTACAGAATCTCTCTAGTAACGGATGCGAAAGCGAAACTGGAGAACCATTGTGTAGTAGGAGCTCACATCTTAGGTCTGAGTTTGGGAGGCATCGAGGAATGCAGCGACACCGATGGTTAATCTCTCACTCCGTTCTTAGATACTTAGAGATTGCAAATGATCAGAGTTGTTTGACACAAATTTTGCGCCTCAGCTATAGACTAACATTAATGCACCATGCTGTTGGGTACAAGAATGTAAATTCAGAGGGAGAAACTGCTCCTAGCCCAAGATTCCTCGAGCTTTTATAAAACCTTCCAGATCTTCCGTTCCCTCTCCCATCGCCAGCTCTGCTTCTCATCATGTCCTTCATTTCTCTGCTGGTCTGGAATGTTCGAGGGCTCAACGATCTTGTCCGTAGAGCTGTTGTCTTTGCTGTTGTTAGGAAGCACAATGTATCCATCGTATGTCTGCAAGAAACCAAGCTGCAATTTGTAGACTTGGCTGTTGTTCGTCAGTGTTGTGGTCAATCTTTTACTGAATTTTGTTATGCTCCAGCTGATGGTACGAGAGGTGGCATCATTGTTGCTTGGAAGCCTGACCACCTTGCTGTTTCTGCTAGCTTCATCTCGCCTTGGTCAGTGGCTCTCCATGGGATTATGCCTCGCGTGAATACGCCGCTGAACTTGATTGCCGTCTATGGACCTCAGGTTGACAGTGAGAAAGCCTTGTTTCTGCAATCCATCAAGGATAGGCTTTCTGCCAACATGCCTGCGGCAACTGCCACCATCATTGTGGGGGATTTCAACATGATTGTGAGGGCTAGTGATAAGAACAACATGAACCTCAATCGGAGGCATATGGCAGCTTTCAGAGATTTCATAAATGATCTGCAGCTGAAGGATTTGTACCTTAACGGTAGGCGTTACACATGGAGCAATGAGCAGCAAGCAGCCACTATGGTTAAGCTGGACAGAGTGTTATTTGATCAATTTTGGGATGCTGCCTTCCCTGATTGTATTCTGCAAGCAATTTCCTCTGAAATGTCAGATCACTGCCCCATTTTGTTGAGCACTGACGCTGGATTCAAGCTTGTCAGGCGTTTCAGATTTGAGAATGCTTGGGTATCGCGTGAGGACTTCCCTGCTGTTGTCCAGGCTGCTTGGCACTCGACCCCTTGGCTTTCTGACCCCTTCTTGAACTTGCATACCAAGCTGGCTGCCACTGCCCGAGCCCTAACAAGCTGGAACTCTCAGTTCTTCTCTGATCTTGACTTAAGAGCAGCCATCACAAGCGAGTTGATCCTGCGGCTGGACCAAGCTATGGACTCGAGACAGCTTTCCGATGAAGAGAGGCAATTCAGAGCCATGCTCAAGATGAACAGGCTGGGAATAGAAGCCATCCAGCGATCCAAATGGAGGCAGCGGTCCAGGATTCAGTGGCTAAGGGAAGGTGACGCAAGTACCCTTTTTTCCATGCAAAGGCCTCTGCTCGCCGGCGCAAAAGCTTCATTCATAGAGTGGAATTTGAAGATGCAGTTCTCACTGAGCAAAAAGACAAAGAGAAAGCTTTCTGGTGCTTCTTCCAGCAGCTGCTTGGGGAGAGAAAAGACCGGCAGCACTCCATCAACATGTTTATGATTGGCATCCAGCAGGCGGACCTAAGTGACCAAGAGGCACCTTTCACTGCAGAGGAAGTTAGAGCTGCGATTTCGGACCTGCCGTCAAATAAAGCACCTGGCACCGATGGCTTCACAGCCCTGTTTTTCAAGCAATGTTGGCCTGTGGTGAGTCCTGATATTATGAGAGCCATAGCTGCATTGCAAGACTGCAGTTCTCGTAACCTTCAGCTGCTGAATTCCGCAACAATGATACTACTTCCAAAAACGCCTGATGCTGCACATCCTAAAGAGTTCAGACCTATCAGCCTAGTCCAATTTTTTGGAAAGCTATTCACTAAAATTCTTGCTCTACGGCTGCGCCCCAGGATGCAGGAGCTTGTCAATCCATGTCAAAGTGCTTTCATCAAGCATAGATCAATACATGATAACTTCGTCTTTGTCAGAGCACAAGCCAGGCTATTCCGGCAGAAAAAAGCACCCGCTCTCCTCCTCAAATTAGACCTTCAGAAAGCTTTTGATTCTCTCTCATGGGAATTTCTGCTCGAAATTTTGGAAGCTAAAGGCTTTGGGCGTTTGTACAGAGATTGGATTGCTTGCCTGCTGAGATCGACCTCCACCAGGATCCTAGTCAATGGGGAGCTAACTGAAAAGATCATTCACCGACGCGGGCTTCGGCAAGGTGATCCTCTATCGCCTCTTCTGTTCGACCTGGCGACAGATGTCCTCGCAGAGCTGTTTGCTATTGCAGACAGAAGGGGGGTGCTGTGTATCAACAGATTCCTCCAGCCAAAGAGCAGAATTGCAATGTATGCTGACGACCTTGTCATTTTTGCTGAACCTAAAGAAGACGAGCTTAATTCGATCAAGCTGATCTTGAAATGTTTTGGTGAGGCTTCCGGGCTCCTAACAAATTACTCCAAAAGCTCACTGATACCTATACAATGGGACCACCTCGACGTTGCTTCACTTGCTGCATGCCTTCAATGCCCAATACAACATTTCGCCTGCCAGTACTTGGGACTGCCGCTTTCTGACCGCCGGCTGCGCAAGGGCGACCTCTAGCCTGCTGTTGATAAACTGGCCGGAAATGTTAAAGGTTGGAACAAGGGCAACTTTTCCCTAGATGTCCGCCTGCTCTTAGTCAAACACGTGCTATCGGCTATGCATATTTACCAGCTGCTGGTCATTGATCCACCTGTCTGGCTCATCAAGGTGATTGACAAGCTTCGCCGTGGCTTCCTTTGGAACAATGATGAGCTGGCTACTAGAGGGCGATGCCTGGTTCGGTGGGCTGCAATCTGCCGGCCGCATGAATTCGGAGGTCTTGGCATTACAGATCTTGATCGCAAGGCGCTTGCTCTGCGCGTCCGTTGGCTTTGGCAATCTTGGAATGAACCAGACAAAGCTTGGTCGGGACTGCCACTCAACATCGATGATCGGGCTCGCAACCTCTTCAACGTGGCGGTCTCCTACGAGCTGGGAGATGGACAAAGGATCTCTTTCTGGCGTGACCCGTGGCTTGCGGGTTCCTCCTTTGAAGATACAATGCCGGATTTGTTCAGTTTCTGCACATTGAGAAACCTGACCGTGGCCGCCGCTCTGAATGATGGTAAATGGGTGCGCCACTTCAAGCGGGGACTAAGCAATGCAGCGTTGAACCAATTCCTCCTGCTGCACGGAATGCTTGAGAACATTCAACTCAGAAATGATGTAGCTGACACCGTGTCCTGGCGTTGGTCCTCGGATGGTTCCTACTCAGCTGCCTCAACTTACAATATGCAGTTTGAAGGTTCCACAAGATGCAACTTCAAAGAAGTGATCTGGCATAGCGAGGCACCTCTGAAATGTCGTATTTTCAGCTGGCTTGCGATTCTTGGCAAGTGTCACACGGCGGATACCCTGCAGAAGAAAGGCTGGCCTCACAACGCCGCCTGCGTCTTGTGCCTTTGCGAGCAGGAAACTGCTCTGCATCTGCTGGCTGCCTGCCCGATCACCTCAAGGCTATGGAGGAAGGTTCTTGCTGCAGCGAACCTGCCGGCGACCCTTGCGCCCAACCCTGCCACAAACAGCCTGCTGGCTTGGGTCACGGCCACTCGGCAGGCGCAGCCGGCCGCGTTGAAGAAGACTTGGATTTCCTTGGTTCAATTGACATGGTGGACCATTTGGAAGGAGCGCAACTCCAGGATTTTCCAGAACAGGGCGGCAACTTTTAACCGTCTGTTTGAATGCATCATTGAGGAGGCGCGGCAATGGAAAGCAGCTGGAAAAATTGGTGTTGCCAACCTGCTCTGCAGACCAAGAGAGCCTGACTGAGTTTTTAGTGCCGTTTTTGTTCCCTGCTGTGCTGTTTTATCTTACTGCTAGCTAGCTTAGCGCTGTATACTTTCGGTTACTCGTACATCTTGTACTCCTCTCCTATATGAAATAAGAAAAGCAGGCCCTGCCTTTTCGTCAAAAAAAAATTTCTCTGCTGGTCTTTCTTTACTTCTTCCTCCTGTGTTGGTCGTTGCCATCTCGATATTCTTTGGTCAAGTTCTTTATTTTTCTCGTGGAGAGCTTTCCTCGGTTATGATTACACACATACAGATGACGAGTCTGAAATCCATTCAAATTTTCTGTGTGGACAAATCGAGGCATTTTTGTGAGAGCAAAGAGTTGCTTCACGTATTCTCAGTTTTCACTACATTGCAATTTCTTGATTTCTTGGGCAACAGTTTTGAAGTTAAAAACGTCGGTGACCGGTTCCAGCCACTCAATTCTGAGGTTTCTTCTAGTATTTTTTTTGCAAGCCTTGGTGATATCTTTCTCGTGTTCCAGAAGAGGACAACTTTTGTTTTCTTCAAATTTCTGAAGGGGTTACCTTTTTTCTTTTTCAAGAATGAACAAGGGAGCCATGCAGCAGTGATAGGCAAATAATGACTCGTAAAGATCATGAGGTTTGTCCTGTGACAAACTATGATTACTTTCAAGCACTGTTGAGCTGCACCTCCATCCCTTGACGTTTCCTTAGTGCATCTCCAGGAGCCTTCCTATATTTGGATTGCTAAAATTGAGTTTAGCAATAGGAGAGAGAGAGGGTATAGGCGTATAGCAATCCAATAGACTTTTTGCTTTCCCGGCATCCCTAAAACTGGATTGCTAAATAGTCATCTTCCTCACAACAATCATCTTCCTCACAAGGAGCAGCCACGGGCGAGCTGGTTGGGGACGGCGGCGCGGGCAAAATCGACCTCGTCGCCGGGGAGCTCGTTGGGGACGGCGGCGCAGGCGGGGTGGGGATGGCTGCAGCGGCGCGGGCGAGCTGGTCGGGGACGTCCTTCGCCGGCCAAATCGGCAAGCAAGGCTGCAGGCAGGGCGGAGCTCGACTCGGCAGCAGGAAGCTCGCGCCGGCGGGAGGCGCAGTCGTGCGGGCGTGGCGGCTGGCCGGCACGTGCGTGGGCGGCGCGGGCGTGAGCGGGCGTGGCCGGCCGGAGCAGGCGTGGGCGTGGGCGACGCGGGCGTGAGCGGGCGTGGCCGGCCGGAGCAGGCGTGGGCGTGGCCGGCGCGGGCATGGGCGTGGGCCGGCCGGCGCGAGCGTGGGCGTGGGCCGGCCGGCGCGGTGAGCAGAGCGAGCGGGCGTTGCCGGCCGGAGACGGCGGCGAGGTCGCACGACCTTGGCTGTGCTTGCTGTGCTTTGGACCCACCAGTCATTGAGACAAAACTAGGTAAGATGGCGCGGCGGCACGCCGCACCCGTGTGGTTTTATTGATTTAGTTCATTTTAATTTTCTGTAATTTTTGTAAGTACGGAAAATAGTCATATACATTTGAATAGTCTGTAGCCGGTAGAAATGTGGAAATACTCATATACGTTGAAATTATCCAAAAAAATATACACATTCTGAATTAGGGGAAAGTTTTGCCATTTTAAGTATGGTTAAAAGTTGTTTAATTTTGTTATGTCAAGTAACCATGGTTAATTTTTCCGAACATTCGTGAATTCGATATAAATAGGTAGGATTTATTTTTTTAAAACATTTTGGTATGTTCAATATATTTTCCGCATGGGCAATGAAATAGTTATGAATTTTTTGGAAATTAATCTAAAAATTCTGTGTTATTACTATTATTTTTAGTTGGTGAATTAGTTTTATGTAATTTTTTTGTAAGTATAGGAAATAGTCTTATACATTTGAATATTCTGTAGCTGGTAGAAGTGTGGAATATACTCATATATGTTTGAATTCTTCAAAAGAATAAACACATTATGAATTAGGAGGAAATTTTGGCATTTTAAGGATGGTTAAGAGTTGTTTAATTTTGTTATGTCAAATAACCATGGTTAATTTTTCCGAGTATTCGTGAATTCGATATAACTAAGTAGGATTTATTTTTTAATTTTTTAAATTTTTTGGTATGTTCAACATATTTTTCCCATGGACAATGAATTAGTTATGTTTTTTTTTGGAAATTAATGTAAAATTCTGCGGTATTACTATTATTTTTCGTTGGTGAATTAGTTCATTTGGGAGATAAATTGAGAAAATAATATTGCAGTGCAATATGAAAATATATAAAATTAGTTTTGGAAAAGTTATATGGTGGTGATGTTACTGAAATTTAGTTGTGGAAAAGTTATGTGGTGCTGGTGTTACTGAAATTAGTTTGTAATATGTAGAGAACGCAAGGACCTTTGCGTAAAAGTAATGCGCGTTTTTTATCTTGGAGGCCGATTTATATTTTTTTGAAAACGCGTGGGCTTTTCTGCAAAAAGTGGCGAGCGGTGTGTTTTTGGCAAAAAGTTTTATTCCGAGGGCCGATTTGTATTTTTTGGAAAACGCGTGGGATTTACTGCAAAAATAGAATGGGGAGTTTTATGCAAAAAGTTATTTGGAAGGGTGATATACATCTACTTGTGAAATGCAGTGCGGCGTTACAGTGCCCGGGCGCCTGAGAGGCTGCGAATCCGTCCGGCTATTATATATAGTAGTATAGTTTTTTTGAAAACGATAGGGCTTTACTGCGGAAAAAGCGGCGAGTAAAGTGAACATCTATATGTCTGTCAAAATAAGAAGGTTAAAACACGAAAGTTGTTCGGGAAGGTGATATCTATCTATTTGTGAAAGAAAAATTCAAACAGGTGACCGAGCGCGACGAATTGGACAAAACTCGCCGAATATTTCTGCGAATCTGGATCACAAATTAATGAGTTAAAGTCGACCAATCTCGAAACCGATCACGAGAATGGAACCTACTCGTCGACATGTAAATTTTTCGTGTATAAATTTTCTGGCGGTTTTGATGTATAAATTTTCTGGCGGTTTTTTAAAAAAAACGACTACTGTAACGTGCTACAGTAACACGAGTTAAAGTCGACCAAACTCGAAACCGATCACGAGAATGAAACCTACTCGTCGACGCGTAAATTTTTCGTGTATAAATTTTCTGGCGGTTTTGAAAAAAAAAACCCCCGACTACTGTAAATTGAGAAAATAATATTGCAGTGCAATATGAAAATATATAAAATTAGTTTTGGAAAAGTTATATGGTGGTGATGTTACTGAAATTTAGTTGTGGAAAAGTTATGTGGTGCTGGTGTTACTGAAATTAGTTTGTAATATGTAGAGAACGCAAGGACCTTTGCGTAAAAGTAATGCGCGCTTTTTATCTTGGAGGCCGATTTATATTTTTTGAAAACGCGTGGGCTTTTCTGCAAAAAGTGGCGAGCGGTGTTTTTTTTTCAAAAAGTTTTATTCCGAGGGCCGATTTGTATTTTTTGGAAAACGCGTGGGATTTACTGCAAAAATAGCATGGGGACTTTTATGCAAAAAGTTATTTGGAAGGGTGATATACATCTACTTGTGAAATGCAGTGCGGCGTTACAGTGCCCGGGCGCCTGAGAGGCCGCGAATCCGTCCGGCTATTATATATAGTAGTATAGTTTTTTTTTAAACGATAGGGCTTTACTGCGGAAAAAACGGCAAGTAAAGTGAACATCTATATGTCTGTCAAAATAAGAAGGTTAAAACACGAAATTTGTTTGGGAAGGTGATATCTATCTATTTGTGAAAGAAAAAATCAAACGGGTGACCGAGCGCGACGAATTGGACAAAACTCGCCGAATATTTCTGCGAATCTGGATCACAAATTAATGAGTTAAAGTCGACCAAACTCGAAACCGATCACGAGAATGGAACCTACTCGTCGACGCGTAAATTTTTCGTGTATAAATTTTCTGGCGGTTTTGATGTATAAATTTTTTGGCGGTTTTTTTAAAAAAACCGACTACTGTAACGTGCTACAGTAACACGAGTTAAAGTCGACCAAACTCGAAACCGATCACGAGAATGAAACCTATTCGTCAACGCGTAAATTTTTCGTGTATAAATTTTTTGGCGGTTTTGGAAAAAAAAAACCCGACTACTGTAACGTGCTACAGTAACATTCTAGCTAATGTAGCTACTGTTACACTGTAGCACGCTACAGTGCTGTGGCTCTTCAAGCCATTATATATAGTAGTGATGATGACGTGGACCACTTTGGAAGGCTTCCTAAAAAAATTAGCAACTTAGGCTTTGGGTTGGCAAATATACAAAGCTGGAGCCATGTTTTGCTCAGCTTCCTAAGGCCTTGTTTACCTCTAGTGTATTTTTGGGGATGGGAGGGGATTATCTTGGATCCCGGAAAATCCCCACTAGTCTGTTTACTTCTAGTGTATTTTAGGGGATGGGAGAGGATAATCCCCTACCAACCATCTCATTTTTGCCTAACACAAAAACTCTAGTCCATGCTAGTGTATTGTAGGGGAAGAGTATTTGTGGAGATTTGTGGGGATTGGGTGTTCACCAAATCCCCTCTCATCCCCACTCTTCCCATCCCCTAAAAAACTCTTGGAGTAAACAAGGCCTAAATTTTTTTGGTGGGAGACCACTTATAGGAAGGCTGTTGGAGCTGTTTTTTTAGAAAAGATTGATAAAATAGCAATGCTGTTGGAGCTCTTATATAGTATAGTTCTTTGTTCCCAACTTCTGTGCTCTTTTCCACTCACTACTGAAAAAAAAATGAAGCTTTCCACCTCAATCTGTCATCAATATCTACCGTAACTATCTCACTTTCAGCTTCTGAACGTATCAAGTTAACGAAGCCAATCTGATATGTTGCCGTCGGTACGTAGCTTCGTGTCCATCATCGTCAGCTAGATAACTATAGTTAACGAAACCCAAAGTAGAATTCTGCAAACATGAAGCTGGCCGTCTGTAACATGCGCTTCATAGCCTATGCACGCACCAGAAACTCAGAGCAAATAAACTCCGAGATAGACACACGAACAAGAAACCTTTCAGCATTTCAAATGCGTGATAATCATGCACACGTTTCTCCGGACTAGTTTCATTCATAGTCCTTCGCATCAATAGAAACTGGTTTGAGATGCAATAATTTAAGGATGCAACAGCTCAAATCCACTTCTATACAAGGGCCACACACATACAATTTGATCAGTGAAACATACATAAATAATCCAAACAAGGCCTAAAATAAGTAAATCTGCAAATTTAATAGAATGAAGTGAATATAGATAACCACAGCACTGTAAAATGATACATGGCACTGTAAAGGTTATATCTAAAAGGTGGCCAGGACGTCCCTCATTTCGGCAACCGGCATTATAGGCTCGTTTCCGTATATTCGCGTAACCATCTGGACAAAGCTCTCGTACTTGTCCAAAAACTCTTTCTGCAAATATAGAACAAGTAAAACGTGAGTGGAGATTGCTTTCCCACGGGATACAGAGATCAAAACATTCTGCAGCCTCCTACACAAACATTACTATGTATAAACCCACATCATCAGTACAGTACATAACAATAGTAAATAGACTAATAACACGCAAAAAAAACTAATGATTGACTTTACGGCTCTAGCAAATTATAAACGAAACCGAACAAGAAAATTGACGGAGTGATATTAAACTGCACACCTTGCATTTATCCCATAGAGAGGGAAATAATTCATCAGAAGTTAATGTCTTTTGTAATCTTCTATACATGGCACCAATTGACTTGTCAATCTGCACGGTTTTAGAATTTCATGAGTTCACATTGTCGGCATATTACACCAGCATATTGAACAAAACGAAATATGGGGCACGAAATTCTGATCAATATTCTAAAAAATAAAAAGGCATCGCCAATATGCATCCATACGAAGACAGGTTTAAAACACATTCGAAAAGGCCATGCACCAAGTGCAGAAAAAATAAGTTAAGAGCCCAGTTACAACACAGTAGGAGCCCCAAATCAACAGAATTACACTGCATGATCATGTCAACATATTAAATTAGCAAGGCATCAAAATCATCGACAATTCAAAACACCCAAATGCCGAAATAACAGACCCAGTTTCAATTGACTAAAAAAGGGTGGCCCAAATCACAATGGCAAGATGGTCAGTCCTTGAGCTCTTTCTATTTTTTAAGAAATAAAAGTCTGGTATTTGTATGAAAGTACACGGAAGGACCACGCTACTTACTACTCCCTCTGTTTTTAAATATAAGATGTTTTAGGTGTTGTACATGTTGTCTAGATGCGAACTAGTATGAGTGAACATACACACTAAAACATGTCTAGATATATGTGGGTACATATGAATGTGGAAAATGGCTAAAACATCTTATATTTAAAAACGGAGGGAGTACTACTCAGGCAAAACAAGCTCCCAGTTTATTCAACAAAAATGACAAGAGAGCTTCCGCTGCATATAGTTTGTTTGGTATAAGCACAGAAATGCATTGCAGTCGTGAAACAATTTTTTTGTCTACTTACCCCCGATAAACTTGATTTCAGCACCCTCCTTAGATCAGTTTTTGACAACCCAAGCTGGAAAGGGATCTGTGGAGTTCAAGACATAAAAAATAGTCGTTCTGTTAAAAAGATGGCAGGGATATTGGATATTATGTGATCGCCACTTAACAGTTAACAGAATGCAGTAGAAGAAGGTGAGTCACTAGAACATGTAACAAAACAAGTGGCCTTTTGGTTTTTCCTGGTCTCCTCAAGTCTATCCTTGCGAAGAGACCTTTCCATAACTGGTTTGCTTGAGAAAGCAAAAGAGAATTTTTCTTCGCTTTCCTCATATGAAGAGATCAACCACAGCCCCAATCTTGGGGCCACGCTATTTTTATTTTTATCCGGTCAGGCACGACCTTCGGAGTTATCCCCTAAAGGGTCCAGATGCCATTCTTGGGTTTAGCTACATTTTTGGGATTGGAAAGTTCTCTTGTACTTAATTGGTTTTTTTTTGTGAGTACAGTTTCTGGGTTTTTTATGGGATTCTTTAGTACTTTAATCTGCCCAACCCCCAACAGCCACCACAAACCCCTCAGGTTTGTTGTGTTATATGGTCATAGGCAGTGTCTCTACAGCTATTGCAAGATTAAGTTACTGGGTTAATCGTTATTGATGGATGTCCTTAGTGTCCAAACACCACTGTAACTGATAACAAACTTTGAAACAGGTGAATCAGCCAGGAACCGACTGGATCCTATTAAACCCATCAAATCAACTGGTTATGATAGTTGCGAGAATTTTCTATCTCTAAATGCAATTGTAAGAACTATGTTTTGTAGCACAACACTAAAAAGGCACATTTCTAATCCCTAAGCATGCCAGCTTAAACAAAATAAGTTCTGTTCAGGATTGCTAGCTTGGATTTGAAACCATGGAGGTTAGTACAACACTTAATTCTAGAACAGAAATTATATGAAGAAGTTAACTCACCTCCTCAGCAGCTATTGTGTATGTCAATTCATCGACTTTTCGAGAAAACTGAAACAACCTCTCAAATTGCTGCCATAAGCCCAAAATAAGGATGATCTTAGATTTAAAAGAAATAAACATTATCCATTGCAAGTAGAATCTAATTACGTTTACTTACAAGATAAATGAGTGAGCTGATATGGCGAGTGCAAGCTTGTTCATAGGATTCGCTAGCCTGGTGGTAGAACTTCGCAAGAGTTGGCACAACATTAGCCAAGTCATAAAGACTGCATACAACAAAAGTATATTGTTAGTCTCCAAAACGATCTAGCATTAAAAATGACCAAGAGATACAATTCAAATATCTAATGCTAATTAGAATCGGACAAGATTTAAGAGACAACGAAAATTAACCTGTTCTGAAAAGCAGCATAATTCTCGATCAGTACAATGTCCGCAGTTTTAGGATCACCTTGTGCAATTTTCTCCAAAGTTGTGAACATTGTGTTAACCTACATCCGAGTACAAGGAGCGGTTCATTCA
This sequence comes from Poa pratensis, assembly GCA_947311845.1. NCBI lineage: Eukaryota > Viridiplantae > Streptophyta > Magnoliopsida > Poales > Poaceae > Poa > Poa pratensis. The sequence continues at coordinate 20,398,476 of CAMZMU010000072.1, read as the reverse complement.
GAGAGAGAAATAACCAACAGCCTAGTTAAAAAATATATATCAAGTGAAGTAAAAATTATACAGCTACTAAAGATAGAAGTACAAACTGGTTACTGCAAAAAATCAAAATAGGACTGAAATACTAGTTCAATCATTAAGGCGCGAGTTTACTAGCGACATATGGAATGCCGAAAAGGTTATTGCAATATTGGAAGGCAGTTATACTCACTAGCTTTGTGTATGCTTTATCAATCAAGTCTCTAGATTGTCCTTGAATATATTGCTCCATCCGTGACGCAAGGACAGCAAATCTAAATAAAGTGACCAGCACAAAATGATCAGATCTTAGTTTGTTTAAATTTGCAAATAGATACAAAACAAACACTATGATCATCATATGACGGAACATGTACACACTAGAGTGTTTCTACTCAACAGCTCGAATATAGAAACATAGACAACGTGAACCATGTGTTATTAATAGAATAACATGATACTTAAAAATTATCACGGATCGACACTAGAAATGCAGAAAAGCCAGTGGTAATTCGCTCATAATCACATTTCTCAAAAATTTCAAGGGAGTAACTGTACATAGGTACTGGGATCGAGATCTCGCTGAGTCATGTGGAGTCACAATAAGTTAATAAATAATTAACTGATGAGTGATTCAGAACAACAGACAAGTTTTCTTGCAGTTTAAACATGGTATATCATGAAATAGCCATGCTTGCCACCATGTCGCCTAACTGCAAACTCAAAGGCGGCTCAGTGGACACAATGGAGGTTCTCCTCGCCTGGTTCGACCACACGAGAACCACGAACTTCTGAGGTTACACAGCATCACCTGGTGGTAGATGGCAAGATGCTTGGTTAACGCCTTGGATCGTGGAGAGTGGGTGTTCGTCCAAACGAGTTGAGATGGACAGATACACAATGGGGCTGAGTGAGGATGAGGGAGACGGGTGGTAGAAGCGGAAGCCTAGCCAACGGCACTTATCATGCCGCCCACTGGCAAATCAACCTCTACGTGACCAGCCTACCTACGTCCAGCACGTGGCCACCAACAGCTTTGGATGTTGGCTGGGGCCAAGGCTCTGCTGCGCCTGCCTCAATATAGCCAGCCCCTGATGCATCTACATAAGATAGGCTAGATAGATGAACAGTTCTCTTCTTTGCTTTGCTTTTCTTTTTCTGCCTTCCTTTTGATAGCTTAGGCTCTTTTCTCTTTCCTTTTTGTTTTGGCGGCTGTGTAATCCTTGGTGTCACTTGGTTGCATGTCAAGAAAAAAATCTCTGGGACAGCTGTCCCTCTAGAGCCTTCTACCCCTCTCTATGTGTGTTGTACCCGAAATGGATGGTGAATGGACACGTAGATTGTCTCAAAATATGTAAATGCCAGCATATGAGCACCAAAATTATCATAAAGAGGAGATACCTCGCAAGGAAGGTTTCATGCATGAGTATGTCTGTAACCAAATACCTAAAGCAGCATTAAACTATAGCACCATGCTGCTAGGGATGAGGAATGTATATGTGTATTCTCTTTTTCAATGCCAATTCATCAAGTTAAGTACCTCGGTATGTAGGCTAGAATTCCCGTTTGACGGACATTTCTTTCATTACGCTCAATTTGATGGCACGCTTCATCAATGAACTGGAATCAGATTAGAACCGAAAGGTATAAGTGAGGGGTAGACAAAGCTAATCACTACTAAATAGCTATAATGTACTCCCTCCGTTCAAAAATAGATGACTTTCATTTGTCTAAATACGGATGTATGTAGACATCTTTTAGTGTGTACATACATCCATATGTGGATATATGGAAGTCAAGTAATTTGGAACGGAGGGAGTAGCTTCTAAGCCTCAAGCACTAACCCTGGCAAATTGTACTGATATTCTTGACTCCAGGTCATCGAGTAGTTTGCGAACAAATCCGGCAGCATCAGCTTTCTGACCAGAAAGGTAACGTTCTGTAATGCCATGCATTGAAATGCAACGCAAGGGATCAATCTTGTATGCCCAATCTACAACTGCATAGAAGTCTTCCTGAAAGAGACACAAATAAATCACACTCTTCAATCAATAAAAGGAGAGAGTAATACTTCATAACCAGCTGGTTATGTCAAAAGGACTGTACATTTGACTTGCATAATATAACTACTCCCTTTTCGTCTTAAGAAACTGATTCTTCTTTTGCTCCGGTTCTATTTCAACATATCATGAAATATACCTGGATTCCATCAAGTAGTTCTTGAAGAGCCTCATTCAATGTACCCAGTTCCACAGACGTGTTATCTGGAAGTACAGTTATAACAGATTGCTCACTATGGTTATTTGAGAGAAAAGAGTGTACATTCATCAAAACAAGATAACAGTACCTGCTTCGATATCATTTCCATCCGGATCCATAAGATTCAGATCGTCGTCATCTGGGTCATTTGCTCCAGATCTGTGCTTGTTAACATTAGGAGCACCAGCTGGAACAAGTGCAGGTACTTCAAAGCACATAAAATGTGCAAAAAAGGAACTCTGGAAATGTAATATACATTAGCTTGTATGTAAAGCTGAACAAGTATAATACGTAGCCATATTCAGGGAAAATAAGTTTAACCTCATCCACAAGAAGCGGGATAAATATTGTTAGCATCTTTGAGTATGCATCAGATACTGTTGAAGTATCAGCACTACTGCCATTCTGGCCAGCATTGTTAGAACCTTCAAGCCAAACTGCTGGATTTTTGGGTGCTTTGGTACTTGCACGAAGTTCATTGGCAAATTCACGTGCCTGAATCAAATTAAATGAAAATTAATATATATTATAGAACTCGTGAAATAGAAGAGCTTAATGCATATTAAAAAACCGGCATAACTGAAGGCAAATAAATAAAGCTTAAATACACCAGTATCAATATCATATCATTCCCACGTTTGTCGATAATTAATTGTCATTTTGAACACTTAAATGTAAGATAGAGAACAAAATGAGCTGCAAGATGAGTATATCAAAACTAAAACCAATAGGTACGATGTAAGAGTGTGAAGGTAGCATATCAACAACAGAATGTAATTATCTTTGACCTGACCTCTCGACGAAGTAGCAAATTAAGAGAATGACAGTATGCCTTTCTTAAGGGGCCTAAGCAGCTCTTGTCCAGACTCTGCACACAAATAAGCAACCAGAAATGTAAAAATGGGAATGATGTCAATATGCAATAAACTGACAAATTGAAAATTAAAATTAGGATGATTGGGACCTTTAAGTGCTGAAGAAGTCTGGCATAAGTCCTGCATTTGTACCTTAGGTCTGCATGATCAGGCCGCTTCAACTGCCCACGCTACTTTCAGTTCAAAGTGAATTATCTAAGTCATTCCACACACAAAAAATGGAAAATGTAACAAATTACTGAAAAGAAGGGACTCTCACGAAACCTGAGAAAAGTAACTTTTGTCACTTATCATGAAGTCCACCAAGCTAGAGAAGTAGTTCCTCAAGAACTCTGATGCTCGTCGAACAAAATTTATTTTCAGCTTCTCAAGTTCTGCTCTTTTTTCCTTAACCTGAAAGAATTTAAGAAGCTACTTATTTTCCGGTTCAGAGTTGCAGAATCAAAAATGAACTTAAAGCAACGAAAGTACAACTTAAATTGGGTCCGTTTCTGAAACATTACATCCCAAATACTTGACCCATCGACGGTATTCTGATACAACATTTTAGTAGCAAAAGATCTACAAGTTCGTTGCTTTGCCGATATACCCAATTCAAATTGTAGATACAGTTTATTCAGTTCAGGTTGCCACTGTTCAATGTTGGAAGCTAAATCACTTAGCCCCCCTTCTAATACGGTTGTGCTTCACACACACTAACACATATGCATATATGACACTCACATATATGCTCTATATATCATACATATGCTTGAGGCTACATCTTGGCTTACAAGCTTCTCAGCTTCTTTTCAACTTTCTCTTACTTACATGGGAGGGGTGGTACCCCTATTTATATTTGTACATGAACCCTAAGATTGTTGCCATGTGGCACAATCCAAACCCTACACATACTTCTAGAATACTCTATAAGCTCTAGATATTCCATACTACTCCTAAATATCTTGCTCTAGAATATTCCTAATTCTAGGGTTCTCTCTACATACCCTGAAGACTTTTACCTCCACTAGGACTCCTACATACCCTAGATACTTCCTGACTAAACTAGAAACTTCATGCATATAGATATGACAAGATTACTTCTAACAATCTCCCCCTTAATCTTGTCATATCAACTAGATCCTCTAATCCAGATCATCTGGACCATGTGCTTCATCTCGTGACGGCCTCACACCGCCTCTTGTCTGGCAACGGCATCACACCATGCTTGTCAGCCTCACACTGACTCCATATAAGATGGCATCACACCACCAATTCGGTTTCACACCGATCTTCCATGTGCCAGTGGCATCACACCACAGCCGTCGGCCTCACACCGACTCTTCCACTTGACGATGGCATCACACCAGCGTCGTTGGCTTCACACCAACCTTTCCGTAGACAAGGGCAACACACCATAGTGGTCGGCCTCACACCGACGCCCTCTACGACGATGGTATCACACCACCGCCTGTCCACAGTCTCCAACAGTATCACACCGTTGGGCATGCACTTTGAACACTGAGTGTTGGCTCATCGTCGACTTGCATCTTCTTTGGACTTTCTTAACTCTTCCACATCCTTGGCTCTCCCTTGGATTAACCTTCTTGTCGCATGCATGCAGTAGCTTCACCATGTTGCCTTCACAGCTCCAAGACCACCACACCGTCTTGCCACAACATCACATTGCTCCGTTAGCTTCGCACCAACTCTCCAGGCTGACGATGACATCGCACCACCGCCATCAGGACAGCGGCATCACACCGCTGCCTCCTTGCCTTTGGCAGCATCACACTGCCTTCTCCTCTTAGTGGCATCGCGCCACAACCAGCAGCTAGCGGCATCGCACCGCCAACAACGTCCACCTCACGCGGTGGTCCTCCACATCGCATGGAGGCCATCGCCGCCACCCTCAGATCTTGAGGCTCTGGTACCAATTGTTGGAGCTAAATCACTTAGCTCCCTTTCAGTAAGGTTGTGCTTCACACACACTAACACATATGCATATATGACACTCACATATATGCTCTATATATCATACATATGCTTGAGGCTACATCTTGGCTTACAAGCTTCTCAGCTTCTTTTCAACTTTCTCTTACTTACATGGGAGGGTGGTACCCCTATTTATACTTGTACATGAACCCTAAGATTGTTGCCATGTGGCACAATCCAAACCCTACACATACTTCTAGAATACTCTATAAGCTCTAGATATTCCATACTACTCCTAAATATCTTGCTCTAGAATATTCCTAATTCTAGAGTTCTCTCTACATACCCTGAAGACTTTTACCTCCACTAGGACTCCTACATACCCTAGATACTTCCTGACTAAACTAGAAACTTCATGCATATAGATATGACAAGATTACTTCATGCATATAGATATGACAAGATTACTTCTAACAGCTCTGTTAGCATGACAAAAAAAACATGTACTGATTTGGTAAACCATGAATAAATATTATAATAACCGAAACAAGAGTATAGCGGAGATAGCTTACAGCTCGCATGTTAACATAGGATGGGTCCAAATTTGGCACTTCAAGGCAGCGAATGGCCCCAGTCAACCATTCACAAGCCTCAACATTTTTCAGCATACGTGCCTCTTCAAATGAACCTCCAGTTAATGATGCTGCAAACTGCATTGTATTTCAATGAAATAAAACTATATTAGGAATATCATTAATCCACTATGGGAGATGAATATCCTTTCTCTGAACCATACCTCCTGTGGAATTCGCAACCGTTCAAGCAATTTCTCCAGCTCTTCGACGAGTCCTTTGTTATTTACAGATTGCATCTCCAAGCCATTGTTGCGTGATTCGATCTGCATGATATGAGTGTGATAAGGAATATCGTTGAAGAAAATAAGGAGCACACAGTATAAATTTATAATCACAATAAGACATGGAAAATGTAGCCTTTAACTACTTCTGAGACATGCGAAATACATTTTCTTACAGATGCTGGTACAAGAAATGCCACGGACTACAGTTCACCCATAATATCAACAAACATATAACACATGGCCAAACAGGATCACAAAAACAAAAATGAGAATGCTCGGTTGCCACTGGGACAATGGAAAAGGATAAAATCTCTTGCTATTCAGTAATTGTGTTCTCCACATTTGAGGGACCCTGAAACTGATTACAAGTATCCCATGGTCATACGCAGAAAAGAATCCTACACAGTCTGAAACTAAGTACAAGCAGCCAGTTACTGCCAGTAACAGGATAAATCGATTGAAACAATAAAAGCGACTAAGCAGCCCATATATTTCAACAGGTTACTGTCAGTTGTGATTGTGACAGTAATAAGTTTTACACTAAATCTTTGGGACGGACCACCCCGGGTCTTTGGACTCTTACCAAGCCAAACCATAACATCTAAAATTAAAAGGACGGAAACCAGCAGAACATGCTAGCTAATTATAAAAATTAGGCAGTTCCAGTGCATGTCATATCTGAAAGAGTGCTAGGTGTGTTTCGAGATAATTTAATCTCCAAACCATTTTGATATTGTACTAGTAACCCGGGTAACTGTCAGGATTAGTGCTAATTGCCACTAAAAACCATACTCCAGTCAACTAGCTACATTCCTTGGGAGTCAAAGCAGAAGAGCTACGATTCTGAACTCGAAATACTAATGTTGTGCTTGTCAAACATGTCAATTGGATGGAATGGCATACATTTCACTTCCAAATGAAATCTACAACTTATTGTTACAGTATATGTGGATTGCCCATCTTGTTTCCATCAGTTCGGACTTTTGGTTCTACTGGTTCGTGCATGAAACTTAACATGGCATCAGAGCCAAGAGGTCTCAAGTTCAAGACCCAGCCAGCGTACTATTAATTGCGGCCTTTCATCGATCCCACGTCTAAGGTCTCCTGGCCTAGCCGTTTCCATCAAAGCAGAGGTCTTGGGTTCAAGTCTTGGCTATCGCAATTTAATAAAAAATTGCTTGCCACCTTTCTGTCCACATATAGGCCTCACCGAGTCACATGTGAGAGGGGTGTTACAGTATATGTGGACTGCCCTCATTGTTTCCATCAGTTCGGACTTTTGGTTCTTGTGGTTGGTGCATGAAACTTGACACTTATCAAATACTCCCTCCGTTCTTAAATAAAAGATGTTTTAGTCATTTTCCACATTCATATGTATCCACATGTAACTAGACATGTTTTAGTGTGTACGTTCACTCATATTAGTCCGCATCTAGACAACATTTACAACACCTAAAACATCTTATATTAAAAAACGGAGGGAGTAGAATTTATGAAGCATACCGACGAAATATCTTCTCTCATATGCCTCAGCTTCAAATTGAAAATCCGCAACCACTCATCCATATCATCTACGGCTGCACTAGCACTATCCAGACCCTGCAAAACCTGCAAATTCAAGCAGTTGTCAGTCAATGCCTCAATGGAAGAAAAAAAATGTGTGACAAACGAATCAACAATCATGATTTTTAAAGAAACGTGAGATGCAGGGCGCAGGGCAGTTTAACACCATACCATAGCAAATCTATTAGTATTGCAAAGAAATTTGATACCACAGAGTAACGAGTATAGAAAATTATACCTCCTCTACTAAAGGCTCACTTTCCAGTAATTGATAGACATTAGCTGCTTCCAAAGCAACAAGCTCCTGCTTCAATCTCTCAGAGAAAGCATCAGCTTCACCTATTCCCATAACATACCTGCATTATCTATACATGTTAAATATGTGCTGGCAAAAAGTCAGCAATGCTAGGTTGAACAAGGAACATAACATAAATTAATTGGTAGATATGCAGCTTTAAATAGCATAATTAAGTTAACATAAAAATACTGATAAAAAATATATTACAATAATAAATAGCTAGATTATATGGTTTGAGAACTTCTGTACAACTTGGAGAAAAAACTCAATGTAAGATATAGCGGGTTCTTACGTGTCAAGAAGTGCCTCCATGTCCTCCTCCTCATCCTTTGCTTGAGACACAAGATCATTTTCGACAGTAACTGTTACGGTTACTTTCCTCTCAGTTTGAGTAGCAACAGATGTTTCTTGGCCATCTTGGTTACTCAATTGGCTATCTAGTGTCAATGCATTCTCCTAAAAAGGTAATTACAAAAATATCAAGCCAGCAAGCAATTGGACTGGCTTAATTTGTACAGAAAATCTAGCCGCAGCTTGTAAAAAAATACTCCCTCCGTTCCATAATTCTTGTCGTGGTTTTAGTTCAAATTTGAACTAACACAACGACAAGAATTATGGAATGGAGGGAGTATTTAGTCCACTTGGGAGTATTTTAATTAGACAAAGCAGGTCTTGGTAATAGGAAATAGAGTTTTAAGATGTACCTTTGCCCAGAGAGCTAACTCCACAATATCAATTCCAACAACTTTTGGAAGATAACTAAGTATCTCTTTGCACATGTTCAAGATACAAAAAAGTAGACGATTTCTGCAAAATAAATAACAAACAATTGTTAATAGTCTCCTGGATCAACACATCAATATGATATACCTTAACCTTACCATCCAAATGGACTCGTGCTAGTCTTTTGTAATACAAAAACCTAGAAAACTGGTTTGCTACTCCAGATCTGCTAAAGGACGGGGTAGCTCAACACTACAATAGAAAGCAAAGCAGACACTACATATGGAGAGTTAATTTTATATATTTGTCAGGCAAATACAGTAAGCACAGAGAACATGCAAAAAAATGAAAAATAAACAGTTCAAAGCAGAGTAGACAACATGTAGGAAAGGGAATTCTATTTATTGATTTGTTAAATTTGTAAACTTCAAAAACATGTAAAAATAGGAGGCAAAACAGCCTAACCAAAACAGCAGGTCTAACACCACAGAGCAAACTTTCTAGGGAACAACCTGTCATCAATGTTTCGCATTGTCCATTGTGGAGGGGCAACAGTCTGACTCCTAAGGTTATCAAACCCCTGAAGTGCAGTTTCTTAAATAGTTAGAAGTGGATATAACAAATAGATTCTTTAACTACTCAACAGAAGAATAATGCAAAGGGGAACTGAAGTACCAGAACAAATGTGCAGCCACTAGCATCACTTGAAATAACCTCAACCTTTGTAAGATGTTTCAACTTGTAAAGTTTCGCTGGCTGAAACAAAAGGATCAGGTTAAGTTTCTAACAGAAGACCCAAAGAGCGGAGGAGAAGTACCACAACAGAACATAGTACAAATACTTTATCAGATCGGTTGATGATGCGTATTAAAATCATATAGTAGGAATGTTCATGCACATATCATGAATCATGAGGTAGACAATGATCGAAAAATAAATGTGCATATGCACCATTAGCATATAAAACTAGACAAATCAAACAGTTTTTTTTTCCATCTAGTGGACAACAGTATATCTACGTAGGTGAAAGCTTTCACATAATTAATGGCACTAGACAAGCCAATGTGCTAATTCATGTCATGTACTGGAGAAGTAGTAGCCTGGAAGAATTTACAGTCTGGAAACAAACCTCGAGAACTGCCCCTGATGAATACTTCAATACTCGAAGAAAAGCTTTATTTGCCTCGCCTTTTGATGAATGTTTAGCTGCATGATTGATACTGTTAAGCAGTGGCGGATCTAGGATAAAATTGGTGGGGGTGCCAAATTTAAAAGCTTCCCTATTATACTTAGCATTTAGCACCAATTAGTCCAAATACTAGTAGCATTTAGCAAGAATTAGTCCAAATATTCGTAGCTAAATGAATTTCTATACATGGCACCCCCACTGGATACGCCCCTGCTGTGAAGCAGATGTTGCAAAATCTTGTAAGATAGAATAGTTATTACCTAAAAGTTTCCTAGCACAGAAAAATTGAGCCATGATCAGATTTAATCCAAGCTACAGGTGGTAAATAGAAATATTAACCAATCTCCACCACTAGCTAACGACGTACCTTTTTGTACATATCTTACGCACGGACAACAGTGACTGAAGTAGAACTATCTGATTGTAGTTAAACAGGGAGGCAGGAAATAACTCCCAAAAGAAAACTCGTTCCAATTAGACTATGTTCTTAAATCAATCCGATTAGTCAATGTCACAGTGAATCTCTCCTTGCACCAACAATTGACAGCAACAAAGGTGAAGCGCACCAAACAAAAATTATATTATGCGATTTGAGCATGCTACCAATTGTGACACAAAATTGAATCAATCCTAACCAAATCTGAGCACTCATAGTGTGCTTCAAACAAAAAAGATGTTACCACTGGGATCAAAACCATCTAGATAATTATCTTCCTTTCACACGGTTCCACGTCACAAATTCTGACTAAGCATATTCAAATTTGCAATCCCACCATAAATTTTGTCAACCCACAAGCAGAAATGTAAACTGTGCTGGCAATCCTACAAGCAACGCATTAGTCTCTGCTAAAAGATCAACACAAAAACTATGTGAGGAAACATAACTCAGCTCCTCTACTTATATGTACAAATTTTCAAGGCCAGTTTGGGGAACCCTGTGCTATCGTGAGTCTATTAGAAACTCATGTTGGATTGCTTCCATGGTTTGACTTAGAAACTTTCTTCTAAAATTTCCTTTCCTTTCTGCTAGGTCAGTTTGACCTCTACCAAAATTTGCACTCATAACTAAGCTGCTTCTTCTTATTGCACAATGCAAATGATAGATTTTTGCAAGTTGAGTGCGCGAACATGCTTGTTGCAGAGCAGGCAGCAGCCATTGCCCATGCAGGAGCAGGTAGGGTGAATCGGATGGCCATGGATGAGTTTGTGTACCGATTAGCTCTTGAGGCATCTGCACCTGATAGGTTGCCCTCCAACAACGATGGCCAGTTAACAAGGATTTATCTAATTAGCTACAGCACCTCGCTTGGTCAACTCTAGGTATAGCTCATCTGAGCCATTGCTAGTGTTTCTAACCAATCCATGTATTAGTTAGTTCTCTCGGTGCCGTTATTTGCATTTTATATGTCTCAGCTCCACATGGTGAGAGCTCCTAACTGACAAGTTCTTCATATGTATGCACACTGGATGGATCCGGCTAGTGAATGTAGGCCACTTCCATCATCAGCTGCAGCTCCAGCTTCATATAAACATTTCAATTCTGCGTCCTTGCAGCATGTACCGAGGTTTTGCTTAGGGTCAGTGCCACATGCATGAAAGTTCGCTAAGTTTGGTTATTCAGAGCTAACCGCGTCAAGTAGGTAAAATGGATCTGCCGATTCTACTGAAACCAGCGCCACGCATAGTGATCTACATAACTACCAAACCAAACCCAGCTACAATCATTAGTTCGACCCAAGGTACCCAGATCGCAGCTCTCACATGCCGAACCATAGCAGGTCTCCTGAGTCATAAGTGCAGAACTGCGAAATTCGGCTCCAAACAATTTGCTGCATGAAGTAGTAGCTAGCCTCTCCAATCAACAAATCCAGCACTGAGCTATCCAGCTGGAGACTACCCCAACCAAGCTAAACCACTGCCGCAGCAGAAAGCAAAGCAAAATCGAAGCAGCGGCAGCAGTAAGCTGCATGCGGAGCAAGCACTACATGGGAGGATAGTATAGGGGGAGGGGGGCAGAGGAAGGAATCACTGACTGGTGAGCGCGAGGACGCGGGGCTTGGCGAGCCGGCCGAGCTTCTCGAAGATGCCACGGCCCTTGGCGACGCGGATGGAGAAGGTGACCTCCTCGCCACGCGCGCCCGAGGCGGCCACGGCCGCCGCGCAGGCCCGGCGCAGCTCCGCGTCGTCCGCGCTCGACTTCGCCATTCTTCGCCGCCCCTGGCTCCCCGGCGATCTGAGGGGAAGGAAGGAGGTGGGGAGGCGTCACGCGGTGGTGGGGAAGGGGAAGGGGACAGGTTTGGTGAGAGCAGCGTGCTGTGCTGGTGATTAGTCAAAAATCATTTTCCTTCGAAGCCGGGACGGGACCGGAGCGAGGGAGGCGCGGGCTGTGGTGATAAGTTGACCTGGTCGCACCGGACCGGAACCGGACGCCAGTGGCTCGGGTCGGAAATCCTAATGTTTCTTTTCTTAGCTCAAAATCATATCCATAGCCCGAAGATAAAAGAGATGCCTAATTTATAAGAAAAACTGGATTTAAAAACTATACAGACTAGGATGGAACTGTCATGGGCTTGGCCACCCCGCGACAGTTCAAGAACTTGAGAGGCTAGTGCATACTCACAGACTAAGCTCATGTTTCTCTTGGAAACTAGACAGAAAAAAGCCTATGTAGAGAGTCTGCGGTGAAGATTAGGTCTTAAGCATGTCGTTACCTTTAGTGAGAAAGGGAAAGGAGGGGGTTTAGCTTTATTCTGGGATGAAAGCATTAAGGTTGATCTGTTTAAGATTAGCAGTGACACATTGATGTAACCGTTGTAAATCACCCTATGGAAAATAAATGGAGATGCACTTTTGTTTATGGAGAACCTCGCACTAATGAAAGACATAACATGTGGAACTTATTGAAAAGAATAAAACCGCTACTTCCTGGCCCCTAGTTTATGATGGGGGACTTTAATGAGTGCATGTGGCAAGAAGAGCACTTCTCTGCTAGACGTAGAAATGAGAAGCAGATGCTCGATTTCAGAGAAGCTATATCACACTGTGATCTACAGGACCTGGGATTCAAAGGAACTCCTTGGACTTTTGACAATAAACAAAAGGGCAGCAAAAATGTTAGAGTGAGATTGGATCGTGCTGTTGCTGACCCAGCTTGGTCCTCCATGTTCCCAAATTTTAATGTCACTCATTTAATTTCTTCAAAATCTGACCACTGCCCTGTGCTTGTTAACTTAGAGCAGATTGCAGTCACTAGAAATGTGGCTCCAACCCGCAGGTATGAATGCTATTGGAACGTGAAGAAACCCTGAAGGATGAAATTGATACATCCTGGTCCATGCACAAAAAACACATGGACCTGGGAGAGGTTGCCGGCAACCTTACAGGGGTAATGGACTCTCTGCATGATTGGAGCAAAAGAACCATTGGCCCATCACGGGTTAGTTAAAAAAGAAGAGAAGGAGACTGGAAATACTGATGAGGAAAAAGGATGATAGAAGCAGAAATGAGGCGCAAAAGGTCAGTCAAGAAATCAATGAACTGCTTGAAAAGGAAGAAATAAAATGGAGACAAAGATCTAGAGTTGCCTGGCTAAAAAATGGGGATAGGAACACTAGTTTCTTCCATCGAAGAGCTACTTGGAGACGTAAGAAGAACAATATTGAAAAGCTGCTACTGGATAATGGAAACATTTCCTCTGACCCGAGTACAATGGAAAGCCAAGCAACATCATATTTCAAGAAGCTGTACTCTGCAGATCCAGGTGTCCAGCCTTCAATTATCACAGACCTCCTGATTAATGCAGACACTAAGAATCTTTTATGTGCCCCTTTTTCGGATGAAGAAATAAGCTTTGCCCTCTTCCAAATTGGCCCCTCGAAAGCCTCAGGCCCTGACGGCTTCCCTGCTGCCTTTTTTCAAAGAAACTAGGGCACCTTGAAAGAGGACATTATTAGAGGTGTACGGAAATTCTTTGAAGATGGTGTTATGCCTGAGGGAGTTAATGACACAGCCATTGTGTTAATCCCAAAGATAAAGAACCCTCTGTCCATGAAAGATTTCCGGCCCATAAGTCTCTGCAACGTGATCTATAAAATCGTTGCTAAATGTATGGTGAACGGAATGAGGCCTATTCTTCAGCATATTATCTCTGAAACTCAGAGTGCTTTTATTCCGGGAAGAATGATCACTGACAATGCAGTTATAGCCTTCGAATGCTTTCATGCTCTGCAGAATGGCTCCTAAACTCAGGCAAATTCTGTGCAGACAAGCTGGACTTGATGAAAGAGTATGACCGTGTGGACTGGCCCTTCCTCGAGGAATCTATGAGGAAAATTGGCTTCGATGAGAAATGGATCTACTGGATAATGACATGTGTCAAAACAGTTCGATTCTCTGTCAGGTTCAATGGAAAGTTGTTGGAGAAATTATCCCCCACTAGAGGCCTGCGACAAGGAGACCCCATGTCTCCATACTTATTCCTTTTTGTTGCTCATGGTCTTTCTGCTATTCTAAAACATCAGATTAATGCTGGGAATATCCAGGAGCTTAAAATTTGCAGGTCTGCCCCTGGTATCTCTCACCTGTTCTTTGCAGACAACAGCCTTCTGTTTTTCAAGGCTTCCATTGATCAAGCAACTAATATCAACAAAGCTCTTCACGACTATGAGAAAGGTACTGGTCAACTCTTAAGTCCTGAGAAATGCTCGATCGTGTTTGGACAGAAATGCTCTGAAGAGGATAGCCATTCCGTGATAGCCATCTTAGGTGCTAGGCAAATGAACCCTGAAGACAAATACCTGGGACTCCCTATTCCAGAAGGTCGGGTTAAAGATGGAAAGCTGAAGACTACAAAAGAAAGACTTTCCAAAAAATGCTCAGACTGGAATGAAAAATACATGTCAGGTGCTGCTAAAGAGACACTTGTAAAATCAGTGGCGCAAGCAATATCAAACTATGCAATGAGTGTTTTCAAGTTCTCAGCAACTTTATGTGATGAACTCTCCCAAATCATCAGGAATTTCTGGTGGGGAGATGAGGAAGATCGCAAGAAGGTTCACTGGTTATCTTGGGACAAAATGACAAAACCAAAAAACCTTGGCGGGATTGGCTTTAGAGACCTGAGAGTTTTCAACCAGGCTCTCCTAGCCAGACAAGCTTGGAGGCTTCTGGAATTTCCGGACAGTTTGTGTGCTAGATTACTCAAAGCTAAATACTACCAGTTTGGTGACTTGACTGACACTGTCTTCAACCAGAATGTTTCCCCCTGCTGGCAAGGAATTGCTTACGGCCTAGAACTACTTAAAAAGGAATTGTCTGGAGGATAAACAGTGGTAGCAAAATCAGAATATGGAGAGACAATTGGCTGGCGAGGGGCAACCATAAAGCCATTGGAAAAGCAAATGGTTCAAGATTTAAATGGGTCTCTGACCTAATTAATCCTACTAATCGGTCTTGGGATGAAGCTCGGGTCAGGTCTATTTTCCACCCTCCTGATGCGGAAGAAATCCTGCAAATCCCTTTAAACTCAAGAGCAGAAGAGGATTTCATTGCCTGGTCGCTTGAAAAGAATGGTAAATTTTCTGTAAGGAGTGCATACAGATTAGGTATGCAACTGAAAGAACAAGACATCAGACTGCAAGCGGCACAAAACCCAATGGTGATAGGGATTTCTGGAAGATGATCTGGTGCACAAATGTTCCACCAAAAATTAAAGTTTTTGGCTGGAAACTAGCCACGAACTCTCTTGGTGTCCAAGCACACCGCCACAGAAGAAATATGGATATTACACCCATGTGCAAAATTTGTGGTGTAGAACCTGAAACTGCACACCATGCTATGATAAACTGCACAAAAGCAGATGGTCTGAGACAGCGATTTAGAAAGGATTGGATGCTCCCCAAAAACAACTTCTTTAGGCAGTCTGGTGACGACTGGGTGCTTGTTTTGCTAAACCAGTGCACTGCTGACATGAGAGCAAAATTGTTGTTCCTCTGGTGGAGAACTTGGCATATTAGGAATAACATTCTGTTTGGAGACGGCAAGTGCACAATTGAGCAGTCTGCCCTTTTCATCCAGTCATACATGTCTTCCTTTCAGATGCTCAAGGACCCCAACCAGTCGTTTAATGAGAAAGGCAAACAGGCTATACACCCTTTGGGTGATGGACATCCAAGGAAGAAGACGGAAAGAACAGTTACTTGGGAAAAACCACCAGAAAACTGGAACAAACTAAGTGTTGACGTGAGTTTCATCAATGACCAGAACAAAGGATCTTGGGGAGCAGTCTTGCGTGACCACAATGGCAAGGTGCTTCTATGCGCTTGGGGACGCATTCCCCACTGCCAGTCTGCTGAAGTCGGAGAAGCAATCGCCTGCAGGGAAGGCATAAACGCAATTCTCCACATCTCGCATATCCCAGTAATCCTTGAATGTGACAATGTGGCTGTCGTCAATGAGTTGCAGAGCAAGCAGAGGAGTAAATCAGCCATCTCGCTGATAATCTCCGATGTAAAAGCAAGGATCTCGTCGCTCCCGGACTTCAAAATCAGAAAAGCCAGTAGATTGGGTAATTTGCTGCCCACTCTCTTGCTGGCTTAGGTATGCGTGAGTGGAACAACGGTGTACTGCTTAATTCGGTACCGACCTGTGTTGTTGGAACGATCCAGAATGATTGTAACCCTCTTTGTAACACTTTATTGATTGAGTAATATACACCAGAAAAAAAAAACTATACAGACTGTACAATGTCATGTTAATGAGAAAAACAGGGCAAAAAAACGTACAAGCGAGGCGACCCGCCGTCCACACGACGCAAGTCGACCCAACGTCACAAGCACACACCACCTGCTCCGGGGCCGCCGTCCCAGCGTATCAAACAGGACGAAACTTCACATTGCCCGAAATCGAACCAGTCAGAGTCGACGAACCTAATGTTCCTTTTTCGAGCTAATGGCACAGGTAGTCATTCAACTTGTCATGTGGGTGTAGTTAAGTCACTCAACTTGCAAAACGGAAAAACCGGTCACTGGAACTTGTGAAGTTTGTGCACTCATGGTCACAATCTGGTCTGATTGACGGTTTTGTACAAAAATAAGTCACGTGCGGCTCACGCGAGTATTAGGCCAGACTGAACTTTTGCATTTTGACCACTGTGTCATTATTACGAGGACCGTTCCAAAAAGATAGTTGAATCGATAACTAAATCTCTCCGCCGCGTTCGAGCAAGGCGACACCGGGGACAAGAAGCGGCGCGGCGGAAAATCCTCCGTGTTCTCACGCTCTTGGACAACCATCGCCATCATCAGTTCACCACAAATCAGAGGACAAGGAGGCACTTCAGCATCGGCGACCTAAGTGGCAAGTTCCCCAACATCGTCGTGGTTGTCTCGGTTGGTTGCTCAGCAACTGCGGTGGAGATGGAGTTGGACCAGATCACGTTTGATTGTTTCGATAGAAGGTCCTTAGTGCTAAATGTCAGGACTTGATTGTAATTTTCTATCTTCTAGGATCCTTCTTGGTTTTTGTAACTTCAGCGCCTTGACTTAATGGAATTCTCGTACCTTAGGGTAATGATCCCGTTAAAAAAAGGTAAAGTTGTAACGCTGGGCAGCAGCACAAGCTCCGGAGTTCCAAACCCCCATGAAACACATCTATTTTTATTATTTTCTTTTACCACTGGCAGACGGGACCAACGTGTAAGCAAGCATAAAGGCCACATGTGTCAAAGAAAAATGTGTAGGGGTGTTTCCACAAACATACACCACCACTTGTCGGCATCAGAAATGACTTTGGACCAGTTTTGTACGGTAGACACAAGTTTTGGGACCGCGGTTTCACCATTTGCATGTTGTGCGACTAATTTGCACGTACCACACAAGTTATTGGGTTCCAGTGTATTGAGCTCATCTTTTAACTTTGGTCGGGTTGGGTTTTTACCCGTTGATTATAAATTGATGTTTATTTTGTAAATAAGACAAGGATTACCTGCCAAAAATGACAACCCCTATGATATAATTTATAATACATTTTAGCCATTTAAAAAAAATGTGTAACTAGACGTATTTAGTGTGTAGATTCACTCGTTTTGATCTGTTTGTATTGCAATATCTATAATGACATATGTTTCCTTAAAAACCGGAGTATCTCACGTTAGTCCCACCACCTGTGCGACTCGCACGTGAGGATCCACCCACACCCGAGTTTACCGTTTGTGGCGTGAAAGTCCGGTCGACCCAGCACCCTGCATCGTTATCGCGCAAGGAATGAGATCTTAAAGGGTTTGGGGGTCACATAACGCACGTCCGTTTGTTAAATACGAGCATAACCGGGCATCGGGCAATTCTCCTCCCTTTGCTCTCATCCTCCAAATGCCTTTCCTTCAGAACAAGAACACCACAGCCCTGGCTTCTCAACGTTGGGTAATTCACAAGAATTTGCTCGGATACAATTTTATCCGTCTCTCTCCGTTCAGGCTCGAAGGGAATTTGTTCGAATTCCCTCCTGTCATGAATGAATTGAGCCGGATCAGAGATCATCTGAACACAAATGAACTCCTATACTCCTCAGCTCCACCTCCCTCGTAAGCATCGTGCCCTCCCCCGCCTCCTCCCCCTCCTCAACCTTCCCACAAAATCGTGCTTAATTACTGTCTGATTCACGAGTCTACCGCCACGCGTGCCCGCCGTTGACGTAGAGCTCGCCTCGCTCTTCCGTCCCCAACATCCTAGATATGTTCAAATTCTTTTTTGAACCCAAGCGAGTTAAATAAATATAATTACTCTTAAATTATACTTTTTTTTAGTTTTTTCACCATGTTATTGGTTTAACGATTATATATTTTTATCTTAGCTAGGATTGTTAAGCATACATTTTTCAAATTGTTTAACATTATATTGTAATGTTTATCACAGAAAATAGTTTTGAGGTACGCAAAATGTTTCCTTTGTGGGATATTGTCCTTAACAAGAAAAAAATTATCTTAAATGTGGAAATGGGGGAAAATAATGAAAAAACGCACGGTTTTTTATGTTCCTAAAATATATGAATTATATAGCTAGGGTCTATATATTTTATTATTTTGGTGGTCTTATCGATTTTTAGTATTACTAAAAAAATAGAGATCCAATGTATTAAACCTATCAAATATCTTAACAGAGTTGTGTGGTGTATGGTTATGTAAACAAATATATAGAAACTTCGGGATATAAATTGATTAGTTGATATGATCATTTTTACTTTGTCAAGTGTATCTTACAAGTTACCGTGGAGTTGCCGCCAACAAGGACCGCCGCCTCCACTGCTGCCGAGCGACGCCAACAAGGACCGCCGCCTCCACTGCTGCCGAGCGACGCTCCGCCTCGTCGCGGAGAGGGACGAGCGCGCCGTGGCGGAGTGGTACGCGAGCCACCCGCGCGAAGCCGCCGCGGAAGAGGAGTACTGGAACACTCGGGCGCCGAGCAAGCGGAGCGGCGGCTTGAGCGCGCGGAGCTGCGGGAGGAGTGGCGGGTGGCCAAGGCCGCTGCGGAGGCGGAACTGAGCTCCGTCGACACCTGGCCCAACGACGACCCCAGGTGGGCGGTGCTGGAGGACGACATCTCCGACACCTCCGACGAGTCTGATTTCTCCTCCGACGACGACTAGTCGGACTCGTCTTCGTTTTAGTTTAAATTAGTTTGTGTTTGTCGTTTGAGTTCGTGTTCGTGTCGAATCAATATATTTATATTTTCTGTCTAGTTTTTTTGTTTTTTATTTTGTTTTCATTTCAAACAATGCAAATACAGTACGTGTTTGCGGCGCACTATTTTAGCGCACCTGAAAAACTTGCTACTTCCCGCGCGAAAATTTAGCGCGTCTAGAAAAGCAGAACACGTTATTTTAACGCTGCATAAAAATAGATACTCTAAGCAGCTAGTGGGGATGGACGAGGCACAACAAGCTCCCGGTGAGCGGCACCGGGAACGACTACCTGGCCGGCAGGTAAGCAGCTCGGTACTACTTTATATCGACTGTCGTCGTTGCACTACTTCTGTACTTGGTTTTGTAAGACGTTTGCTTGTGGTTGAGAGCATCAATAAATAATTCACACGAGTGTTACATCTATGAACACACTGAGAAACGTAGTGAGTTAATTGTATTGGCGGTCACACGTCTCGTTGCGTATGTGCACTTAAGTCACACATCTAGAAAACGTGATTTTTTGATCTCTCAACTGAACAAGGTGCAGTTTGGTCACAAACAGGTCACGTCATCCCGTTTTGGACTGGGACTTTTCAGAAACCCCCTCGAGTAATATTAGCAGGTCCATATTGCAAAATTAGACCGCATCTTCCCTCTCTGCAAAATCCCAACCGGCCGGCCCTTTTCACTCGCCGGAGCTCGCAGAGGGCACGCCGCCTCATAGTAGCCAGGAACGGGGAATGGTGGCCCGTCCCCTGACCCGGATTCGTCGATTCTATAGGCACGGGAACTGGAAGCTTTCTTCACCGGAGGAGACTTACCTTACGTCCATTGCGTCCGCAGTCCGCCGGCCGTCGGCCAAATCGTGAAGTCCGGCATGATGCGGGGATGTGTTGCTCGAAGTTTCGTGCCCGCAGCTCGGCGGTTGTCGGACCTAGCTAAGGTTTGATCGTTGAGTGGGGAGGCGCATGCGCTTAGCTGCGTCTTTTCAACCAGAACGGGATTTCGATCGGAAGCATTGACTGCCATGCCTAATTTCCTGGATGTGCTGCTCGCTGTGACCACCGGGGATCCTCGTCCCTCATTCTTCCCGTCGACCCGGCCGCCGGAGCTCACCTCCTTCGTCGCCGCCATCCGCTGGGCGCCCCTGACCAGCGCGCCCTCCCTCGCCGCGGCGGGCGAGGACGACGACCACCGCCCGCTCCGCCACGGCCGCCGGCGACCGTCTGGGCCGCCCGCCTCGCGCGCGTTGATTGCGTGGATCACACGTTCGCTGGGAGATCCCAAGAGAAAGGTATGAAGCAGTGTAGCAGCAGTTTCACTCAGTATGAAACCAAGGTTTAATCGAACCAGTTGGAGCAAGAAATCACTTCTGAAGGTTGTCAGTGGCGCGCTGACGTGGAACCTGCACACAACACAATCAAACTACTTTGCCCCAACGAAACAGTGAGGTTGTCAATCTCACCGGCTTGCTAAAAACAAAGGATTAAACGTATGGTGTGGAAAACAGTAGTAAATTGCAGAGAATGAAAATAAACAGTGTTTGCAGTTGGTTGTATTATCAGTGTAAAAGAATGGACCGGGGTCCACAGTTCACTAGTGGTGTCTCTCCATAAAAGATAACTAACATGCTGGGTGAACAAATTACAGCTGGGCAATTGACAAAATATTGAGGGCATGACAATGCATATATATGACATGATGATTACTATGATATTCATGTGGGCATTATGACAAAATACATGGACCGTTATCCAACAACGTCTATGACTAATAATCCACCGCCAGGTTGTCATACCGAGTTCCCCGTTGGTATTAAGTTGCAAGCAACGGATAATTGTATTAAGTAATATGCGTAATGTAAACAAATGCATTAGACCTAACGACGCACCCTTAAGCTAAGCATCGGTTATTTTATCCCTAGTGGCAACAGCACATCCACAATCTTAGAAGTTATTGTCACTCTCCCAGATTACTGGAGGCATGAACCCACTATCTAGCATAAATACTAACTCTTGGAGTTACAAGCATCTACTTGGCCAAAGCATCTACTAGTAACGGAAAGCATGCAAGATCATAAATAACATATAAGATAAATTGATAATCAACTTGACATAGTATTCAATATTCATCGGATCCCAGCAAACACAACATGTAGCATTACAATAAGATGATCTTGATCATGATAGGCAGCTCACAAGATCTAAACATGATAGCATAAAGTGGAGAGACAACCATCTAGCTACTGCCATGGACCCGTAGTCTAAGGATGAACTACTCACGCATCACTCCGGAGGCAGGCATGGTGATGTAGAGCCCTCCGGTGATGATTCCCCTCTCCGGCAGGGTGCCGGGAAGAGCTTCTGAACCCTCCCGAGCTAGGGTTGACGGCGGCGGCGTCTCTGAAACTTTTCGTGGATAATAGCTCGGGTGTTTAGGGTTTTCGCGTCGGGAGGAATAAATAGGCGAAAAGGCGGAGGCTGCGGAGCCACGAGGGCCCCAAACCACCCCACGGCTTGGCAGGGGGGCCCGCGCGGCCCCATGGTGTGGGTGCCACGTGGCCCTCCTCCGTCTCTCCTCTGGACTCCGTCTTCGTGATGGAAAAATAGGAGTTTCTGTCCAAGTTTCGTCCAATTCCGAGAATATTTCCAGACTAGCTTTTCTGGAATACAAAAAACAGCAGAAAACAGGAACTGACACTGTGGCATCTTGTTAATAGGTTAGTCCCAGAAAATGCATAAAAATGCTATGAAGTGTATATAAAACATGTAACAATTGGTATAATATCAACATGGAACATCAGAAATTATAGATACGTTTGAGACGTATCAAGCATCCCCAAGCTTACTTCTACTCGTCCTCGAGTAGGTAAAACGATAAAAACAAAATAATTTCTGAGGTGACATGCTACAATCATAATCTTGATCAAATAATATTGTAAATCACATGTTATGAATGAAGTGATCCAGGTCAATGGTCTATAGTTTGCTAGCAAGTAGATAATGAGCAAACAACTGAATCATATAAGCAAAAAAAATTCATGAATAGTACTTTCGAGACAAGCATCAAATAGTTTTGCATAAGAGTTAACTCATAAAGCAATAGATTTTAAGTAAAAGGTATTTAACCAACACAAAGGAAGATTTAAGTCTCAGCAATTGCTTTTTAACTTTCAACATAAATATCTCATGGATATTTGTCAACACAAAGTATATAATAAGTGCAATATACGAGCATATAAAAATTGTTGCACCAAAGTTGACACTAGTGTTTGATTCTAAGATAGAAAGAAGTAGAAAAACTGACTCAACATAAAAGTAAAAGAAAGGCCATTCGCAGAGGGAAGCAGAGATTAAATCATGTGCTAGAGCTTTTTAAGTTTTTGAAATCATATAGAGAGTAAAAATAAGTTTTGAGAGGTGTTTGTTAATTGTCAACGAATCAGAAAATGGAAAGTACAATATGACCCCTGCCAACCAGACTTTTAAGAGCGGCTCCCATGAAGGACGTTATTTCTACCAGCAAGGCAGATCATCCCTCCTTCTCTTTTGTTTACACATGCAGATATTTCACTGTTTGTCATTGCTTGACTGATAAATCAGGGCAAAAATGTGAAGAGAATTAAGCGGTTAAAGTTGTAATTAATTGGGACTGGGCACCCCAT
Organism: Poa pratensis; assembly: GCA_947311845.1. NCBI lineage: Eukaryota > Viridiplantae > Streptophyta > Magnoliopsida > Poales > Poaceae > Poa > Poa pratensis. The sequence continues at coordinate 20,375,442 of CAMZMU010000072.1, read as the reverse complement.
TTGCCAGCTCTTTTTGCAAAATTAATGGATAAGCGAATGTATATGCCGCTAGTCCGGTGGTAAAGTCTGTTTGACAGTTGACATAAAGACATCCACCCAGTCCTCATGAGCTTGGTAAACATTGACAGCCTTATACTCAGCCTCGGTACTCGAACGTGAAACAGTAGCTTGTTTCCGAGCACTCCATGAAATCAAATTAGGACCGAAAAAGATGGCAAAACCACCGGGGGAACGACGATCATCAAGACATCCAGCCCAGTCGGCATCTGAGAGGGCACTAAGCAAAGTAGAAGACGAGCACTGAAAAGTGATACCAGTATGTAGTGTACCTTGGACATAGCATAGAATCCGCTTGACAGCAGTCCAATGAGATGTGGTTGGAGCATGAAGATATTGGCACACTTTATTGACAGAGAAGGCTAAATCGGGTCTTGTCAAAGTCAAATACTGTAGAGCACCAACAATACTTCTATAATTTGTACTGTCATCAGAACTGAGTGGTGTACCATCAACCAAGGATAACTTATCTGCCGTGGACAATGGTGTTGGAGTAGGTGTGCATCCTTTCATATGAACTCGAGCTATGAGATCAGCTGCATATTTTGCTTGGCTCAAAGCAATACCATCATCAGTCTTTGTAACCTCCATACCCAAAAAATAGTGTAGATCTCCAAGATCCTTCATAGCAAAGTGCTCACTCAACTGTCTAAGAAGAACAGTAACTGCAGAATCTGAAGAGCTAGTGACAATGATATCATCAACATAGATGAGCATAAAAATGGTAACTCCAAACTGATTGTATAAATATAGAGATGTATCGGCAGTAGAAGGTTTAAAACCAAGTTCAGTTAACTTCAAACTGAGACGAGAATACCATGCATGAGGAGCTTGTTTCAAACCATGGAGAGCCTTGTCTAACTTGCAAATATGTTGCGGAAAACGTGGATCCTCAAAACGAGGTGGTTGTTTCATATATACTTCCTCTTCCAGAACGCCATGTAAGAACGCGTTCTTGACGTCTAGCTGACGCAAACCCCAACCTTTTGAGACAGAAATAGCCAAAACAAGACGAATAGTGGCTATTTTGACGACAGGACTAAAAGTATCTTCATAGTCAAGTTCGTACCTTTGTTTGAATCCTTTTGCAACAAGCCGTGCTTTGTATCTATCAACTGTACCATCTGAACGTTTCTTGATGCGATATACCCATTTGCAGTCAATCAAGTTATTTTTTGAACTTGGGGGAACAAGATGCCACGTCTTGTTATGCATAAGTGCATCATATTCTTCGTTCATTGCTTGCTTCCAGCGGTCATGACCAAGAGCTTCTTTTAGATTTGTAGGTTCTCCTGTAGAAGTGAATAATCCATAGCGTACAGTGTCGTCCTTATATATTTTTGGAGTGTGAATACCTCTTTGCGCCCTGGTTCTGGACATAGGCATAGGCGGGAGCACTACGGGCTCGGCCACAGAAGATCCAGGCGGGGAGGGCGCAGATCCCCGCAGCAGCCGAGGACGCACGGGCGGGGCGTGGATGGCCACACGCGACTGGTCGCTGTCGGCTGCATGCGTGACAGGGGGCGACTGGCGGAGGCCCGCTGCGGGGACAGGTGCGGAATCCGGAGCTGATGCAGAATCGGCAGGGGATCTGTGCCAATCATTTGCTCATGATTGCCAGTTTTGTCTCGACCTGCACTTGATATTTCATACTCCTGTGCTTGATTTTGCTTGCTGTTTTGACCAGAATCTTCAGCAATCTGTAGAGCGTCAGTAACAGGTATAATAGGCACATGATCATGATTATGCACACCCTCATTAGTTTGTGGAGAATACAAAGTGGGAGGTAGCAAAAGGATTTCTTGGCGAAGTTGGGAACCGGCATTAGGGTGAAGGGAGGCAAACGGAAAAACTTGTTCATCAAAGACAACATCACGTGAGATATACACCCGGCCAGAATTAACCTCAAGACACTTAACACCTTTGTGAAGAGGACTATATCCCAAGAAGACACATTGTTTGGAACGGAACGCAAGTTTTCGTTGATTGTAAGGACGAAGATTAGGCCAACAAGCACAACCAAACACACGGAGAGAATCATAATTCGGTGTTGTATTAAGTAGTTTCTCCGTGGGATTAGAAAAATTAAGAACCTTTGTGGGCAACATATTAATGAGAAAGGTTGCGGTGAGAAAGGCTTCATCCCAAAATTTTAATGGCATAGAGGCATTGGCAAGCAAGGCAAGACCAACTTCAACGATGTGTCGATGTTTTCGCTCGGCCGAACCATTTTGTTGGTGAGCGTGGGGACAAGAAACGTGATGCGTGATGCCAACACGTTGAAAGAAAGTATTGAGTTTTTCATATTCACCTCCCCAATCAGTTTGCATTGTGATAATTTTGCAACCAAATTTACGTTCAACAAGTTTTTGGAAATCAAGAAAAACTTGATAGACTTCAGATCGGTTCTTTAATAAGTATATCCAAGTATATTTGCTATAGTCATCAATAAAGCTTACATAGTATGCATGTTTGCCAACAGAAAGGGGGCAGGGCCCCAAACATCAGAAAACACTTGTTCCAAAGGAACGGTGGACACACTAGTAGAAATAGGGTAGGGTAGCTGATGACTCTTGGCTTGTTGACAAGGATCACAAACATAAGGATTTATTTCAGGAGAGTACTCTAATTTATTCTTCCTAAGAACTTGTTGAACGATAAACGACGATGGATGCCCTAGACGACGATGCCATGTAGAGGATGAAGGCTTGGTGGCGACAAAAGCATGCTTGGTTGATCCGGATGAGAGAGGTACTAGAGGATAGAGACCACCATGGCACGGACCTCTAAACATTATTTTCTTCGTGGCCTGATCCTTAATCAAAAAGAAAGAGGGTGAAATTCAACAAAGACATTGTTATCTAGGGCAATTTTATGAGTGGAAAGCAAGTTCATAGAAGCATTGGGAACATGGAGAATATTACGAAGATGAAAAGACTTATGAGGGGTGTGCAATATCGAATGACCAATGTTGTGAATTGCCATACCTTGACCACTTGCGTTGTGCACTTGATCACGACCGTTGTAAGGCTCATGGTGATGAAGCTTGTTTAGGTCTCCTGTAATATGGTTGGTAGCGCCAGTGTCCATCTGCCAGTTGGTGTCAATACCGTAGGCACCTTTCTGATTAGAAAAATCATCACCATCGTCTTCACGATCCTCATAGCGCCACCAGCACTGATTTGCAGGGTGCCCATATTTCTTGCAAATCTGACAATGAACATCCTGGAAGGGGAAAGGGATGCGGCCACCACGGCCACCACCGCGGCCCCCCTGATTTCCACGACCTCCAGTACGGCCACGGCCCCCCTGATTTCCACGACACAACATTGAGGGACGCAACAAACGGTGTATAAGCGCCGCCGAGACCGTTGAGGATATATCCTTTTAACTCATCGTCATCAACCTTTTTTCCAGCGGCAGCGGGCTCCATGGCGAATCCCTTCATCTCTTGGATGAATTTGTCGGCTGTTTTGTCTAACTTTTTTGTGTTGGCGAGGGAAGTACGAAGAGTGTTAATCTGCGACTTCGATTGCGAGGAGAAGAGCTCCATGATGATGGACCACACCTCAGCACAGTGCTCAACTCCCATAAGATGTGCCATGATCTCCGGGAGAGTGTTTTGAGGAGCCAACTAAGAACTTGCTGGTCACGGGTGAGCCACACCCCATAGACTGGGTTTGGTTTTGTCTTCTTCTGCTTGAGATCATCTTCTTCCTCCAATGTTTCCGGTGGTGCCGAATCTGAGCCATCGAGGAGCCCCATCACAAGCGCACCACGAACAGCAGGCAAGACTTGCATCTTCCACAACAAGAAATTGGACCTTGTGAGTTTATCTGAGGGAGGCGGCCCGAGGGCCGACGCCAGAGTCGACATGGCAAAGGACGAGGACGCCATGGGAGGGAGGGTGGGTTTCTGTTTTCTTCTTCTTCACCGCCGATCAAAGACCGAGGGCAGATCGCACGTTCGGCGATTTTCTTCTTCTTTCTTCCTTCGTTTTTCTTCTTCACCGCCGGACAGAGCCGGAGGGCAGATCGCAGCACGACGGCGCGATTGTCTTTCTTCTTCTTCCTTCTTCTTTCTTCTTCTTCCTTCTTCTTCTTCCGATCGATCTAGGGTTCAGCTAGACGAGGGAGAGAGGCGGCTCTGATACCATGTGAGCGTTCGTATGCGGGAACGATACCCCGATCGAGGGGTTCGGTTGCGTGTTATATGGACAGGAAAAACCACTGTCGAGGTGTATACAAAGAGGAGTCCGTACACGGATGGTATACTATACCATACCGTGTACGACACGTATTACACATCTAACAGAATGAACTCGAGTAGGTAGTAATTGGGCGAAGTATGCGGTAGCTCAAGTCCGGCGCTGCGCGCCACTCACCGCCGGCGACGAAACGCGCGTCTGCCGCCACCGTGCCGGCGCGCCGGCCGCGTCGCTCGTCCGTCTCCACCAGCCCGGCGTACCGTGGAGCCCAGCGTCGTCGATCGAGCTACAAAAGCCGCGCCGCCGCTAGCTTACTCCGGCTCTGCACGATGACAACACATTGACAGACGTAGTGGTGGACGGCGCGTCTGCGGACGGCGGCGTCAGGCACTGCGGCAGGTGAACGACGGAGGAAAGATTGAGGTCAGGTGTGGCGGTGGTGCGGCGCGTGTTGCTGCGCCTGGCAGCTAGCGCTGAAGACGAGCATGACGCGGGTGTGTTTCAGTTCCTCTGGTTTTGCTGTTGGTGGAAAATTTGACAAACTTCCCAAGCGGGGCCTTAGTTAGGCAATAGCAAGGGGATTGTTCATCTTTAATATTTATAATTCAATTTCTTAGTTATGTCATATATAGTTTCAGTCGTATATGGGGTCGTGGTGCAAAATTCCACTTGGACGACCGCTCTGATTCAAAATGGATGCACTATTAAAGATCCTAAGCAAATGATACAGGACGGTTAAACAACATCATAGTCTAGCATATATGGATATCTTCTACCTACTGATTTGTCGATGATTGCACAGGACCAGACAGCAGGAGGCGATGAAAATCTGGGTTGCGGCAACACTGGTTTCGCTGCTTGCCGTGGCTGCCGGGCAGCCGCCCATGGCGCTGAAGCTGGAGCGACGGCTGGGCTCCAATGCCTCGACGAAGCAGCTAGTGGCGATGGACGAACTGAGGCACACGAAGCTAGGTGGCCGAGCAGTTCAGCTCCCGGTGAGCGGCACGGGAATGACTACCTGGCCGGCGGGTAAGCTGCTCGGTGCCACTTACCGTCGTTGCACTACTTCTGTACTTGTTTCTGTAAGGCGTTTTCTTGTGGTTGAGAGCATCAATAAATAATTGGATTCAGCGGCACTCGTAGAGTCGTAGTCCTGGACAGTTCAAGAGCGGGCAGTGATACTGCATAGACACATTGTCTGATGGCGCACGACAGTGTGTAGAAGATGACAAAAACTGCGCACGAGTCCTATAATGGAAAATCTGCAGAGTTTAGTATTTGATTCATGTCAGTACATGGCGCCTTTCATGACCAGCAAAGCAGATAAACACATAAAGATCTCGGTAGAAACCTAAATCAGGATCGTATGTGTATAGCATCATAACCTAAATCAGGACCTCTTTCTATATGGTGAATATTTACATACTCACAGCTACTCCTTTGGTGAGCAGAATCAACTCTAAGATCTGACCACCATCGAAATTTTTGCTGGCCATCATGGACCTTTTTTTCCCAGAAAAAGTAACCTGCTACAAAAATCCATAATCACATATTTCATTAAAGTTTACTACTAAAATAATTTCCAATGAATTTCAGTGCTACTTGCCCTTTATATTTGCCTCATTGATGTTCTAATTAAATAGTCTTACGTACATTTCGGGAGGTAAGTGGACAAATTGCAATGAATCAGCAAGTTTTGTACATAAGATGAACACGACATGCTGTATTATTTTCTTTCATGATTATTTATTTGATGAACAATGAATATCCACTAAGCTCCACAAAGTTGGTTCACGTATCACCTTCAATTCCTTGAAGTGCCAATCTACCATTAACTGTAGGATTTCACCACTGCCAATGAATAATCTCATAATTACAACCGCAATCTAGAAACTAATTCACGAAACCAATCCAATCTGAGCAGGAGGCGCATGAATTGGTTTGGGACTCGGATGCCCCACGCAAGTGCCAGTTCTTCGCTTGGTTGGCTGTTCTAGGGCGTTGTCTAACGGTAGACAATCTTCAGAAACGAGGGTGGCCAAATGATCCAATCTGCACTTTGTACCTCGTTATTTCTTCTCTAATTAATGAAAGCAGCGCTGTCTGCATTACGTCAAAAATAATCATGGCATCCGATATTCTGTTTTACTCAGGTGTATCATGTTATATTATGCTGACAAGCTTAAGTATAACGAAAGAGGTTTTTTTTACGAGACCATATTACAAACTCTAGTAAAGCTGCATCATTCCAGCCCGATCCTGGGAACCCCTGGCCGAATAATAAGTGTTTTTTGCATAGACACACTTAGCAATCAAAGTTACTGAATTTCACAACTGTTCTGTCCTTATGTTTGTTGTGCACTTCTGCAGGCTCTATTTGACCCGTGTTAACCTTGGTAACCCACCACGCAGTTTCAGTGTCCTCATTGATACTGGGAGTAGCGTGCCATGGGTAACTTGCCAGACGGTACCTGGATTAAGTGTGAGAGACATCTTCCACACTCACCCCCTAAAGCAACTTTTCTTCCCAAATACTCTTTATGATAAAAATCTATTGTTCTATTTGTTTCTCAGACCCAACCGGGGTTATTTGACCCTAGACTGCCATCGACTTCATCCATGTTGACGTGCTCAGAAAACAGACGCCAAGCAATTCTACGTGTCAGGTCAGGTGTGTGCAACACCTCAAGCAATTCTTGTGGGTACAGTATGAATTATGGTCCTGGCTCCACAGTATTATCCAACACAGCTGGGTATTTCTTGTCCGACATGGTTTATTTGGACATTCTCAATGGAAGCGAGCACACGTCCTCTTATCCTGTCCCTATAATTTTTGGGTAAGCTTACATGTGATTAGTACTTTCAAATACTAATAGATAATTGGGACAATATTATCTAAATCACATTTAATTGGCTCATGGATTAGCTTACCAATTTCTTTTACACAGATGCACAAATTCAAAGACGGGGAAATGGCACATGAAGCATTTGATGGAATTTTTGGATTTGGTCCAGCACCAACATCATTCAGTTCACAGATATACTTGCTTGGATTATCCCCTAGGGTGTTCTCTCTTTGTATGGAGAGATCACATGGAGACGGTGTCGTTGTTTTTGGCACACCTTTAGTGCCAGGAATCGTCTACACTCCGCTCCTACCATCACAGTAAGTTACTTGGCCGGAATTTTCCTCACATCTAATTAAGAGAGAAACGCACTGTTGGTCACATAACTTATTATAGAGGAGTGTTTTGGTCACATAAGTCACAAAATGTGAAAACCGAGCACCGATCTCTCCTTCAGAGAGTATTTTGGTCACAAACCGCCTCCAAGCCGTTTTTGTTGTCGACGTGGCCACGGCCGGTGTGTTTTGGCAGGAAAAAAAGGAGATGTCCTGTGAGGTTACAATTTTCAGCTTCGTCCTTGAGAGATTTCGTTGGGTGTTTTCTGCACAATGGCAAACCACTAAATACCCGTCCTGAATCGATCTTGCTGGCAGTGATGCAATGTTGACAGTTAACTGAACTTAACTGACAGAGTTCAAACAAAATCACTGACAATCAACTTAATTGACACCGTTGATGACAACTAGCTCAGGTTTGCATAGTTGAGTATAATATGAACAAAAGCAAGCATAGTTAACTGAATACAGGTTTACAGTTAACATTGTTTTGCATCAAAAGCATCAGGCCAAAAGCATCAGCGACACTAGATCCTATTGACATAACGACAGAAATTGAATAGCAGGTGGTTCTTGTGTGCTCTCAAGCACTGTTGCATCTTCTGGTTGTTCCCCATTGGCGCCACCATCACCATCACCAAACAGGAACCACTCTCCCCTGCCTATAATTCGACCTGCTGCTACTGCCCTTCCTCTTGTCCCTCTTCCTCTTGTTGCTGGTTCCTGCATGTGCTGCTGCTGAAGTGCTTGCTGTTGCATTTCTTGTTCAAGCTGCTGATGTAGTGCTTGCTCTTGCATTTCTTGTTCGAGCTGCTGCTGTAGTGCCTGTAGCTCTCGCTGGTGCTGCAGATCGATCAGTTCCTGTAGCTCTTCCTCTGCGTTTTCCTCAGAACTGCATGACCAGATGAAGTTGCTGGAGTTACTCTTGCTATGTTAGGAATTCCTTCTCTGTGTTGTGCCACAAAATGGGATTCTTGTGGCAATGGGTCATGTTCAGTAATAGTGACATCTGGTTTCTACAGATCAAGGAAAAATACAAACAAAATCATGAATTCCAGTGAGCTGCAGATCAAGAGTAACAGTTCCAACAAATCATGGGAAATACAAGCAAATTCATGAATAAATTCCTACATATCATGTACAATTACCTCATGAGCTCATTGTGACATCATTGAATCCCTCATATTAAGGGTCAGAGTGCTCGATCCAAATCAAAATGGTATGTGCTGCACATTAAGAAATGAACATTAGATCAGTCTAGCTCATATTTTGGTACACTAGAGAACATATAGAATTCACCTCTCTTATCTCTGGGACATCAGCATCTCCATATTCACCAATAGTGGTAGGTTGTCTACTTGGATTTGGCACACTAACTTGCTCATGTACTGTCTTTCTCTTCCTTCTAGCCGGCTTTGTGCTTGTGCCAGCTTGGTCCTCTACTACATGCTCCTCTCCATTTGCTTGAGCTTGTGCCAGCAGTTCTGCTTTAAGAATATCACAGCCAGCCCTGTTGTGACCAGGTGCCCTGCAATATCCTCAATGAATCTGCACTCCATGTTTGCTTAGCTTTGTCCCCCCTTTTTTTTCTTCAGGAGATTTCCTTCTAATTTTTTTTGGCCTGCCAATAACCTTTTCATAGAAAGGAGGCTTGATTTCAGGACCATCCAGTTTTGTCCACTCTCTCATATCCCTTACTGGTCTGATGTAAGTACCATATGCCTGCATGTACGTCTGTATGGAATAGCAAGTTGAAACCATCCTTTCTGGTTTGATCTTCTCATGCCTCAAACAAGCTATGACATGCGAACATGGAATTCCAGTGAGCTGCCATCTCCCGCAGCTACAAGCCCTAAGGTTTAGCTCAACTATGTAAATGTTCTCACTATTAAGTGAGCCCACCTTAAGTACACCCATTCCTGCTGGTTTTGGAACAATATCAGCTGCGTACTCTGCATTTTTATCGAGTTTCTTCTTAATTTTGGGGCATATCTGTCCAAACCGAATTTTCTCTAGCCTGTTTCTCATTCTCATAGTACCTTGTCATTAACTGGGAAACAACCCTTTCAATCATTGAGAGAACAGGAAGCTCTCTTGCTTCTAGAATCCACCTGAACATTGGTTAGCACATTATGTTAGTAAAATAATTAGTAAGTGAGAGTTGAAATCAAGGTGCCACTTATTAAATACTTCACAAGTATTATTAGGAGGATGTCACACTTTGGGAAGTCACTAAAAAAAGCTCTACACCATCTAGAATAACTTAACTAGCTTGTGACACCAACAGTATGGTAGATTTAGAGGACTATTGGATAACCATTTGTCGTAACAGGAAGTGGTGGGAACTCTTATACTCTGTTCCTGTACGTGCCCTAACTTATTAAATGAAATATAGAGATTATTACTTACTGAATCTGGAGAGCATTTCCGTAAATGGTCAAAATCTGCGGATTGACCCCTCGGTTTTTAGACCGTCAGCTGGATACCGAACTTTTGTGGACTCAGGGACATCATTTGCGTACCTTCCAGATGAAGCATTTGATATGTTTGTTAGTGCGGTAAGATAACCATAGATGCACTCAATCTTTTCTTTATCTATTATGAGCAATATATGACTGGCTACCTTACTATAGTCCTATTTTGTGATGGAATAGTTTATCCTTATGGTTTGGCTTTTGCAGATAGCTGCTGCAGCCTCTCCCTCTGCGAACCCATCAGTCGGGGGTGGGGATCAGCAGTGCTTTGTTCCTTCTAGCAGGTACGTTTCCTTCAATATGGAAAGCAAAATAACAACTATTAGTTATCACTAAATATGTTGAATCACTTACACCAACGTTTTGCCTCTCGGTAGCATTGATTCATCCTTTCCACATGTGACACTGCACTTTGTGGGTGGTGCTATCATGCAATTGAAGCCAAAGAACTATCTGCATTCTGTAAGTCCAAAATCCTTACAGTGTTGAAATTCTTTTCAGTTACATATCTGGATTACTGTTACCAAACTTATTTGTCTGAAATGGAAAAAATATTTCTAGAGTGACAAATCCATTTATTGCATTGCCTGGCAAAGGAACAGGCAGCGGTAACTATACTTGGAGGTTAGTCAAACTAAATCTAAATTCCTAAATATACCTATTCAACGCTTTTTTATATAGTTGCAATGCACACTGAATCTTCTATTTTCTGCTAACTATGTGATCACTTTGTCGCAGATATCATTTTAGCAGATAAAATAATTGTTCATGACATGGAAAACATGCTATTAGGATGGATTGATTATAACTGTAAGCACAATAATCTTTCTCCATTATACTATTACTTGTTCCCATTTTAATCTACAAAACTCGATTAACAAATTAAAGATTTCTTTCAGGTTCTCTACCATTCCATGTTACTACCTCATCCCAGAAGAAAACTGTCAATTCTGCACATGCGTCAGAGAAAATCTCATTGCCTGTTGCAATTGTTATCTTGGTTACTTTTAGTTTCATTTCCGCCCCTAGTTAGAAATCAGCAACTAAAGGTATGCCATATATACCGCTAACATGATTTGGTGCCTAACTAGACTCGTCAACCTCAAATATTGTTTTTTGCTAGCAAACTATTGCACTTTAGGTGTGTTTAATCTCGGAACTCGCCGTGTTTGTAAGCTCATGGTAATATAACTTTCATGCCTCCATACTAACTACTAGCTTTATGAGAGTAAATAGCCATTGCCAGACTCCACGATACAAATAAAGAAATAAAAAGTCAGACAAAATATACTGGCCACCAATTTTATTGACAAAGTCTTGAAATGAAAATGATTTTTTTCATCGAATGGTTCATGTTCAATGATAAGAACAAATGCACAAGTAAGCCATATTTGTTCAGATAGATCCAACTTGGTAGCAGAAAATCATCTAAGTCAAGGCACTTGCTAACTTGGCATTTGAATTGTAGAAGGTCCAACTTATGCCATAATTATCTAGTTCTATCAACATTCGAGAAACACATCCCTCACAATGGATATTTAGTCGAAGGCATTCCGATTTCTGGGTCCACTTAAGGATCTGCAACGCATTCTGTATCTTGCAGCGCATTTTGTGCTATGTGCTTGAGTACTCATCAACTTATTTAATGTGTGTCCAGGTACCTAATGGATGGACCTAGTTCCCTACGACGTACTTCCACTGCATTGGCCAGAGTGAGACAGGGCATGGATCTGCTACTTTTAATGTCTACCTAGCTTCTTCAGCACACATTACCGTTGATCAATCTCAATTATGTAGGAGTGCATGGCTACAGTAAGAATCATAATATGCTATAGAATCCAGTGCAATCTTGTAGGAGTACATGGCTATGTATCATGTCATAATTCTTGATCTGTTCTCGATCATCTGGACAGCTTGTCAGTTTCAGCTTCGAAATGGTTGATGCATAGATATTTTTTGTAGTGGCGTAAGTACAGCCAGGAACTGATCACTGATCAGCATTACACATACCACTGCTGAGTAATCGTAGATATTTATCTCGTTAATATCCTAGAGAAGAACTAGCAGGCACTCAAATGTAGGTACAGCAAGTAGAACATATCGTGATAAACAAAACAAAAAAGAACATACTACCTTCTTTCTCTTCAGGATCATCATCTCCAGTCTTCACCACAGTTGCAATGCGTTCCAGCTTCTTTTTTTACTGTTTTTTTTGCGGGGATGGCCATTTCCAGCTTCAACCTAATCTCAAGGTCCGTCCAAATCATTTCGCACCTTGACCCCACCAGATAACGCAGAATTGACACGACCAAAGCATTGCCCCCAATTACTAACTAATTTTTCCGGTCCGCTCTTCCCCAGTTCTTCGAACCTCGAAAGGGGATCCGCGCTCCTAGGAAAATGAAGAACGACCTAAGATCAATGTCCAAAGAACCAAAAAAGAAAACGAGGGGAAGATGGCTTGAACTAACCTCTGGTCTGGTAATCCTCCATGAAAAATTCCATGGCGCGCCAACCCCAACCGATGGGAAGGTGCCGCGGTGCAGGCGAAGACGAGTGGTGAGCTCACGGTGCGCATGAGCCCAATTTTTTATTTCGAGAAAGCTGAGATACTTCGCCCAAATGCCTCCATAGTCCATACTGTGCCCACTTTTTTCTAAAGGAGATCCCTTTTCTATTATTACTTTTAATCTGAGATACTCAATCCGTTTAAAAATGCATTATATTTTGGATTTGTCATAATCAAACTTCTTTAAGTCAAACTTCTGTAACACTAAACTAGTTTCAAATAAGTTCATCATCAATTATTTTTCACATTACATAAATTTGTTGTCATAAATGCTGATAAATTTTCTAGAAAGTCAAACTAAATTATTTTTTACTTAGCAATAATCTAAAACATCTTACATTTTGGGATCCTAAAGTACTTTGCTCAGCAGTGTATATCTCGACTTGCTTGGAAGCAGATTTGCAGCTCCCGAGCACCAGTGAACCTGGTACTTTAAAATTTTGAAAATTTTAAATTTATGTTTCAAAAAAATCCGAATTTTTTTCCTAAGATACATATGCATGTTTCTTACGTGCGTGCCAATTTATGGTGTAAAAAACGTCGTATTTCGAACTTTATAAAAATAACAAAATTCTAGTCAGTAAAAAGTGTATAAAGTGTGTTGAATCTGTCAGAAATTTCACTTTTTTCCTAGCCCAAATTATAATGCATTTCTTTGCGAAATTTCTTGCGTACCTGCGGGATATGTATGTGTGTTGGTGTGAATTTTTTCAGAATTTTTTGAAGCAAAAAAGTGTGATTTTCAAAAAATTCAAAAAAGGGAGCAGTGGTGCTCGGAGCTGCTGCGGATTTCCGGACTATATAGAGCTGGCCCCTCGCCGTCTCCACCACAACCATGCCTCCCCGACGCAACATCACTCCCCTGACGAAGGACGAACGTGTCCCTCGCCGGGAGGAGGCAATGCGCCGAAGGGACCGCCAAGAAGTGCTTCTGATGGGCGTCGCTTGCCTCGGCACCTCTCGGCCGTTTCCCAACGACCAGGAAGCGGGCTCATCCTCCCGTTCACCCCCGCCTCTGCCTCCTCCTCCGCTACCACCTCCGCCACAGCATCAACAAGCTTGCTCACGGAGGCGGAGGCGCGCGAGCTCATCCAAACCAACACGTCGTTGCCGGCGAACTGCCGTCTCCCCGAGGGGTGGGCGACAAACCTAGTCTACGTCTCGGTCGCTCCTTGATACGTCTCAAACATATCTATAATTTCTGATATTTCATATTGATATTATACCAATTGTTACATGTTTTATATACACTTCATAGCATTTTTATGCATTTTCTGGTACTAACCTATTAACAAGATGCCACAGTGCCAGTTCTATTTTCTGCTGTTTTTGTATTCCAGAAAAGCTAGTCTGGAAATATTCTCGGAATTGGACGAAACTTGGACAGGACCTCCTATTTTTCAATACGTACACGGAGTCCAAAGGAGAGACGGAGGGGAGCTAAGAGCCAGCCACACCATGGGGCGGCGCGCCCCCCCCCCAACCGCGCCGTGGGGTGGTGTGGGCCCTACGGGCGTCTCCAGCCGCCGCCCTTTCGCCTATATAATCTTCCCGATGCGAAAACCCTAAATACCCGAGCTATTATCCACGAAAAGTTTCAGAGACGCCGCCGCCGTCAACCCTAGTTCGGGAGGGTTCAGAAGCTCTTCCGGGCACTCTGCCGGAGAGGGAATCATCACCGGAGGGCTCTACATCACCATGCCTGCCTCCGGAGTGATGCGTGAGTAGTTCATCCTTGGACTACAGGTCCATAGCAGTAGCTAGATGGTTGTCTTTCCACTTTATGCTATCATGTTTAGATCTTGTGAGCTGCCTATCATGATCAAGATCATCTTATTGTAATGCTACATGTTGTGTTTGCTGGGATCCGATGAATATTGAATACTATGTCAAGTTGATTATCAATCTATCTTATATGTTATTTATGATCTTGCATGCTTTCCGTTACTAGTAGATGCTTTGGCCAAGTAGATGCTTGTAACTCCAAGAGTTAGTATTTATGCTAGATAGTGGGTTCATGCCTCCGGTAATCTGGGAGAGTGACAACAACTTCTAAGATTGTGGATGTGCTGTTGCCACTAGGGATAAAATAACCGATGCTTAGCTTAAGGGTGCGCCGTTAGGTCTAATGCATTTGTTTACATTACGCACATTACTTAATGCGATTATCCGTTGCTTGCAACTTAATACCAACGGAGAACTCGGTATGACAACCTGGAGGTGAATTATTAGTCATAGACGCTGTTGGATAACGGTCTATGTATTTTGTCGTAATGTCCACATGAATATCATAGTAATCATCATGTCATATATATGTATTGTCATGCGCTCAATATTTTGTCAATTGCCCAGCTGTAATTTGTTCACCCAGCATGTTAGTTATCTTTTATGGAGAGACACCACTAGTGAACTGTGGACCCCGGTCCATTCTTTTACACTGATAATACAACCAACTGCAAACATTGTTCTTTTTCATTCTCTGCAATTTACTACTGTTTTCCACACCATACGTTTAATCATTTGTTTTCAGCAAGCCGGTGAGTTTGACAACCTCACTGTTTCGTTGGGGCAAAGTAGTTTGATTGTGTTGTGTGCAGGTTCCACGTCAGCGCGCCACTGACAACCTTCAGAAGTGATTTCTTGCTCCTACTGGTTCGATTAAACCTTGGTTTCATACCGAGGGAAACTGCTGCTACACTGCTTCATACCTTCCTCTTGGGGTCTCCCAACAAACGTGTGATCCACGTCATCAAGCAAGCTTTTCTGGCGCCGTTGCCGGGGAGCAAGAGGATTTCTGCAAGGGGAGTTTCACGCTTCCAATCTCTTTACTTTGTTATTGTCTTGCTTAGTTTATTTTTATCTAGTCTTGTTTGCTTTATTTATCAAAAACACAAAAAAAAAATTAGTTGCTTAATTTGAATTGTTATTTTTCAGTCTTGTTATCATGTCTAGCCCTGTTCCTGTCATCATGTCGCCTGAGGAAGAGATCTTCACTTTCAAGCAAGGAGTGAGGAGAGTTTTAAAGATGCTTGGTCTATAATTTTTTTAGTCCTATGCTAAAACTGAACCTAAAATGACTTTAAGCCTGCTCCTTAGTAGCTTTTATTTTGGTCTTGTTCTTTGCTACAGATATGTTTTAGATGCTGTGGTAGGAGGAGATTTCCTTCGTTATGATGGGGATCAAGCTTTTAATGCTATAAAAAATGATTACAATTTGTAGCCCTCCAATCAGTAAAATTGATTCGGCTTTGACAAGCATAAGTGATAGACTTAACACTCTTGAAACAAACATATCTGGTCTAAAAGAAGGGTATAATCAGATTCGTGAACACTATGATAATGTGCCAGTAAATTTTGAACCATCGGGATGGGTTCTCTCAGTAAAAGTTGTTATCAATGGTGAAACTTTCCATGCTCGCTGTGATATTATGTCTGAATTCTGTTTAATGCCCAAGGATATTTTTGATTCCTTAAATCTTTGGGAGCTTTCCAAATGTGAAGATTGTATAATTTTGGGTGATAATACTACTCCCTCCATCTCAAATACAAGGCGCCCTTTAATTTCGCTGGTCAACGATGTACAACTTTGACCATAATTTGTAATTATAGTATGATCATAAAATTAGTGCAAAAACATATGAAATGAAAGATATTTGCAAGACGAATCGAACAGTACCATTTATACATTCTCGATCTACATAATTTATCATATATTAATGGTCAAAATTGAGCATTGAAGACCAGTACAAAAATAGCGTGCCTTATATTTTGAAACGGAGGGAGTATTAAATTACCAAGAGGAGTAGCCGAAGGAGTATTTACCAAACTCCTTGGGATAACAATATCTATTGATTATTTGTCATTGAATGTGTAGGAGTAGGACAAATTACGCTTGGAAGATCTCTGTTGAAACGCTTTGGAGCAATAATAGACGTGGGCCAAGGCACTATGAATTTCGCCTCTTCACCTATGTGTAACCAAGTATTTCCTAAAGATAAGGGTAAGGGTAAGAGAGCTAAGCGTAAGATTGTTGATGCTTCATTACTTGGAAACACTTGATTCTTACTTTCTGCGCCTAGCTGAAAGGCGTTAAAGAAAAACGCTTATGGGAGACAACCCATTATTTTATTTCTGCAATTTTTCTTTTCTTTTTGAGTCAAGGAGTTGTTTACTTCTGTAACAATTCCTTTGTATCTTTATTTTATCGCATTGTTGTGCCAAGTAGCCTCTAATAGGAAGATGATGCTAGATTTGGATTTCTGCGCAGGAACAGATTTCTGCTGTTCACCGTTTTACTTCTGTAAAATCACAGAAAAATTATTTAAATCTGCAAATTTTTGTGCGTGATCCTCAGATATGTACGCATCTTTCGTTAGTTTAAAGTTTTTCGATCTGAGCAACGTAAGTGCCTCGAAAAAATTCGTCTTTACGACTGTTCTGTTTAGACAGATTCTGTCTTTTATTTTTCGCATTCTCTCTTTTACTAGTGTTGAGTGGAATTCTTTTTTAGGGTGAAGAGCTTCACATAACATCAGTGGCAGTAGTTAATGTTAAAAGTAACGGTCATGTTTGTGTCCTTATAGAACATGTGAGTTTTTGATTGTGCACTAACCCTCTAATGAGAATTACTGAGTTTGGTGTGGCGGAAGTTTTCAAGGGTCAAGAGAGAAGGATGATATAATGTGATCAAGAAGAGTGAAGAGCTTAAGCTTGGGGATGCTCCCATGGATCACCCCAGCATATTTCAAGAAGACTCAAGCGTCTAAGCTTGGGGATGCCAAGGCATCCCCTTCTTCATCAGCAACTTATCAGGTCATCTCTAGTGAAACTATATTTTAATTCTTTCACATCATATGTGCTTTACTTGGAGCGTCTGTGTGCTTTTATTTTCAGTATTTTATTTTTCTTATGGTCAACTTGATTGGACCCTAGCATTCTTGATTGGGAGAGAGACACGCTCCGCTTTTTCATATGAATACTCCTATTCTTCACTTATACTTGTTGAGTATTCTTATCTAGCTATTGCTATGCTTTTAGCTCCTGTTTTGCATGCATCTCTTATTCAGAGCTGTTAGTTCTTTTAAAGAAAGTACTCTCTTGCTTCACTTATAATTGTTTGGAGAGTTTATGTTGAAATAAATTGATTGGTGTTTGGTTGGAACAGAAAATGTTGCATGTGGTAGATGGTATAATGGAAAAAGCTTACATATTCTTGTAGATCACTGTATTGGATAATTTGATACTTGTCAATTGTTTTGAGTTATCAAGTAGTTCATGTTTAAGCTTTTGTATCATGTAGTTAAAACCTATTAATGAAGAACTACCGTAAAGCTCGTTGAAATTTGGTTTGCATGATTGGTATCTCTAAGGTCTAGATATTTTCTAGTAAAAGGGTTTGGTTAACAAGGAAGACAGTGTAGAGTCTTATAATGCTTGCAATATGTTTTCATATAAGTCTTGCTGTGTCGGTTGATATCCTGTGTTTGCTTCAAATAACCTTGCTAGCCTAAACTCTGTACTGAGAGGGAATGCTTCTCGTGCATCCAAAACCTTGAGCCAAAATCCATGCCATCTGTGTCCACCATAACTACCTATATGTGGTATTTCCTTGCCATTCCAAGTAAATTTTTCATGTGCTACCTTTAAACTATTCAAAAATTATTACTCCTATTTTGTGTCAATGTTTACCAAGCTCATGAGGACGGGGTGGATGTCTTTATGTCAACTGTCAAACAGACTTTACCACCGGACTAGCGGCATATACATCCGCTTATCCATTAATTTTGCAAAAAGAGCTGGCAAATGGGGTGCCCAGTCCCAATTAATTACAACTTTAACCGCTTAATTCTCTTCACATTTTTGCCCTGATTTATCAGTCAAGCAATGACAAACAGTGAAATATCTGCATGTGTAAACAAAAGAGAAGAGGGATGATCTGCCTTGCTGGTAGAAATAACGTCCTTCATGGGAGCCGCTCTTAAAAGTCTGGTTGGCAGGGGTCATATTGTACTTTCCATTTTCTGATTCGTTGACAATTAACAAACACCTCCCAAAACTTATTTTTACTCTCTTATGATTTCAAAAACTTAAAAAGCTCTAGCACATGATTTAATCCCTGCTTCCCTCTGCGAAGGGCCTTTCTTTTACTTTTATGTTGAGTCAGTTTTCCTACTTCTTTCTATCTCAGAAGCAAACACTAGTGTCAACTTTGGTGCAACAATTTTTATATGCTTGTATATTGCACTTATTATATTGCTTTGTGTTGACAAATATCCATGAGATATATATGTTGAAAGTTGAAAGCAATTGCTGAAGCTTAAATCTTCCTTTGTGTTGGTTAAATACCTTTTACTTAGAATCTATTGCTTTATGAGTTAACTCTTATGCAAAACTCTTTGATGCTTGTCTCGAAAGTACTATTCATGAAAAGTTTTTGCTTATATGATTCAGTTGTTTGCTCATTATCTACTTGCTAGCAAACTATAGACCATTGACCTGGATCACTTCATTCATAACATGTGCTTTACAATACTATTTGATCAAGATTATGATTGTAGCATGTCACCTCAGAAATTATTTTGTTTTTATCGTTTTACCTACTCGAGGACGAGTAGAACTAAGCTTGGGGATGCTTGATACGTCTCAAACGTATCTATAATTTCTGATGTTCCATGTTGATATTATACCAATTGTTACATGTTTTATATACACTTCATAGCATTTTTATGCATTTTCTGGGACTAACCTATTAACAAGATGCCACAGTGCCAGTTCCTGTTTTCTGCTGTTTTTGTATTCCAGAAAAGCTAGTCTGGAAATATTCTCGGAATTGGACGAAACTTGGACAGAACCTCCTATTTTTCCAACACAACACGGAGTCCAAAGGAGAGACGGAGGGAGCCACGAGCCGCCACACCATGGGGCGGCGCCGCCCCCTCCCCCGCGCCGTGGGGTGGTGTGGGCCCCACGGGCGTCTCCAGCCGCCGCCCTTTCGCCTATATAATCTTCCCGATGCGAAAACCCTAAATACCCGAGCCATTATCCACGAAAAGTTCCAGAGACGCCGCCGCCGTCAACCCTAGCTCGGGAGGGTTCAGAAGCTCTTCCCAGCACTATGCCGGAGAGGGGAATCATCACCGGAGGGCTCTACATCACCATGCCTGCCTCCGGAGTGATGCGTGAGTAGTTCATCCTTGGACTATGGGTCCATAGCAGTAGCTAGATGGTTGTCTTCTCCAAGCCGTGGGGTGGTTTGGGGCCCTCGTGGCTCCGCAGCCTCCGCCTTTTCGCCTATTTATTCCTCCCGACGCGAAAAACCCTAAACACCCGAGCTATTATCCACGAAAAGTTTCAGAGACGCCGCCGCCGTCAACCCTAGCTCGGGAGGGTTCAGAAGCTCTTCCCGGCACCCTGCCGGAGAGGGGAATCATCACCGGAGGGCTCTACATCACCATGCCTGCCTCCGGAGTGATGCGTGAGTAGTTCATCCTTGGACTACGGGTCCATAGCAGTAGCTAGATGGTTGTCTCTCCACTTTATGCTATCATGTTTAGATCTTGTGAGCTGCCTATCATGATCAAGATCATCTTATTGTAATGCTACATGTTGTGTTTCCTGGATCCGATGGATATTGAATACTATGTCAAGTTGATTATCAATCTATCTTATATGTTATTTATGATCTTGCATGCTTTCCGTTACTAGTAGATGATTTGGCCAAGTAGATGCTTGTAACTCCAAGAGTTAGTATTTATGCTAGATAGTGGGTTCATGCCTCCGGTAATCTGGGAGAGTGACAACAACTTCTAAGATTGTGGATGTGCTGTTGCCACTAGGGATAAAATAACCGATGCTTAGCTTAAGGGTGCGCCGTTAGGTCTAATGCATTTGTTTACATTACGCACATTACTTAATGTGATTATCCGTTGCTTGCAACTTAATACCAACGGGGAACTCGGTATGACAACCTGGAGGTGGATTATTAGTCATAGACGTTGTTGGATAACGGTCTATGTATTTTGTCGTAATGCCCACATGAATATCATAGTAATCATCATGTCATTTATATGCATGTCATGCGCTCAATATTTTATCAATTGCCCAGCTGTAATTTGTTCACCCAGCATGTTAGTTATCTTTTATGGAGAGACACCACTAGTGAACTGTGGACCCCGGTCCATTCTTTTACACTGATAATACAACCAACTGCAAACATTGTTCTTTTTCATTCTCTGCAATTTACTACTGTTTTCCACACCATACGTTTAATCCTTTGTTTTCAGCAAGCCGGTGAGATTGACAACCTCACTGTTTCGTTGGGGCAAAGTAGTTTGATTGTGTTGTGTGCAGGTTCCACGTCAGCGCGCCACTGACAACCTTCAGAATGATTTCTTGCTCCTACTGGTTCGATTAAACCTTGGTTTCATACTGAGTGAAACTGCTGCTACACTGCTTCATACCTTCCTCTTGGGGTCTCCCAACGAACGTGTGATCCACGTCATCACTCCTCGCCTCGCTGGTCAAGCACGCCTCGACTACATCGAGATGTGCCAACAGACCATGCCGCCGGGCTGCATGACGACGTCCGGTACGATGCGAACTTGGCGTACTGGGAGGGGCAAATCGATCTTGAGTTCTAGTACCGCTTCAACACCTTCTTCGCCACGTCGGCTACCGGCTCGCCACCTGCAGGGTGGCTCGACTCCGACAACAACCTCCTCACCACCAGCTCTGACCAGGAGTTTTGGGCGGCATCGAAAGGGAGAAAGTGAGGTATGAGGCGGCGGAGGCGGCACGACGCGAAAGAGAAGAACATGACCGCGTGCAACCTCCTCCGCTGGAAACTCAGCAAGAGGCGGAGGAGGTTGACGGTGTCGATGTCGAGGACTGGCCATCGCTGCAGTGGGACGCATGCGAGATGCAGCTCGCCATTGAGGCGTCCTTGGCCCCTCCTGCACCGCCACCGACGGCTACCTCAACTGCCTCTGCGTCGGCTGTCGCCGGGCTCCTCTGGCTGCATTGGCGGGCTCCTTCCCGAACTGCCGATGCCCGCATACCGCCCTACCAATTAGTTCTAGGTTTTAGTTTCGAACGAAATATGTCTAGTTTAAATGAATTATGTCTAGTTTGTTCGAAAATTCAATGAAATCTATGTGTTTTCGTGTTTAAATGTCGATTTGAAAAAAAAATTGGGCGCCACGAGTGGGGAGCGACGCTGCCTATTGCTTATTATTCGTCCGAACAGCTGGAGATGGTTATACATTTGGGCGCCACAACTGGAGATGCTCTAAGTTGCTTACAAGCAAAAATAATAGTATAACCAATGGTTATACTTTGTCTTGAAAAAAAGTACACCGATTTGTGAACAAACATCAATAATAGTACAAATTTTTTAAAAAGTAATAATAAAATACTCCCTCCGTATCAAAATATAAGATTTTGTGCATGTTTGGGCCCAACATGTAACTAGACATGTTTTAGTGCAAGATTCATGTGATCATGCAAGAAGCATGGTTCCATAATTCAGTTGTTATTATCTGAACCGAATATACTTACTATCTGTAGATTGGAGAGTTCACTCGGGATTTAGTAAATTGTCCGTATTCATTGATGCCTTGAATTAAATTTACATTCCCCTGTTTAACTAATTACTCATTTTCATTAGATGTTATACTTTTGTTGGAAACCTTGCATGTAGTCTGTAATACAAGCTCATTGTTTTACTCAAGATAGTTGATACGGCCAAGTTTGAAAATATTTGGGTAGCTTTTATAACCTAGCTCTATTTTGTTTCAGTCATAATAAAGGTTGTGTCACATATTGCGTTTTGGTGGTATTTATTTTGTTGCTTGTATTGACTCAGAAAAGGGATCTACTGCCCTATTTTTCAGTCCTCTGGAACCATTATTTGCTACTTGTAGGTTTATAAGCAAACAAGATGGTGAAGATCTGCAGCATTGTCCATTACTAATTTGCAGTCCCGCTTTTCTAGATGATGTTATGTACCTATATCAGAGCGAGATTGTCCTCTCGAAGTCTGGTTCTTTAGACACTGCAAGTTACTGTTGTGTACTGGTATTCTATTTAGCTATATCATCCAACCGTACAATTAGATTTTAGTCAGATTTAGAGCCCCCCCCCCCCCCCCCCCCCCCCCCCCCGATTTTTTACTACTAGAAGCTTAATTCTATTCAAAGCAACACTATTTTGGGGAAGTACATAGCCAATTTTTTTCATGCTTAGGATTTATGGGTTATTTTACTGCACGACCATATATTGTACACTCCAGTTGTGGCATGGTTTAGAAGATGAATTCTCCTCCTCCAACCCTGTTTATGCGTTTGGCATGGTATAACTAAAATTCAATATTTCGTAATGGCATGCCCATGCTTGTGTCAAGGATGTCGAACCTCTGCTTGACTCAGTTCGATATGTCTTTCTTCCTAAACGATCCAGAATTTGAATGTTCCAAAATGTTAAAAATCATTAGTTTAAAGCCAAATTAATTTAGTATTCCTCACATATGATGTTGTTTTTCTGTTAGATTCAATACAATGTTCGCAAAGGTGAAAGTAATTCTAGAACTTTCTGGTTATCTCATTCTTCATGTTCACATTGAGCTTCAACATGGGGAAAGGGGAGTGAGCATAGAGATTGCAAATTTTATATGGTTGGCGCAATATTTATTATGATATTTTGAGGAACGATTGATTCATGTCACGCGATAATTCAAATTATTTGTACAACCCTAAATGAACTACGGACTTTGCATCAAATCCGTGGTTGACATGATATATAACTTATTATGCTTGCATACGCTTGAAAATACATCATGATGCTCACTACCACTTTATTTATACCATGGGAGAAGAAATTATCAAGATTACTAGTAGTAGAGGGGGCCTCACCAATTAAAGGAGGAGCGGCCGATACACTCTTAAAACGTAAAAATTGCCAACGAATATCATCAAGTCCTCTTTTTTTTTTTTGCACGAAATATCAGCAAGTCCAGGAGGATAATTAAGTGGCTAGCCTGTATTGTAATTACTTCTCGCTAAAAATAGGGCATGTCATTTTTAGCAAGGAATAATGGGCATTAAGAGCGTAATTACGTGCAGCTAACTAAAGATAATTTTGGTTCGTATATGTACCATATACTAGGTATATGATCGTGAGACACAGGAACACATATCAGGTAAATCAATTTGTTCTCTACTTCTAATGTTAGAGATATATTCGGTGTGTATGTATCTGGCAGTTTAGGATTTGTAATCCTATCTTCTACCTTGTCTATAGTAGAGGATTCTTACCCTCCAAGTCTCTACGCCTATATATACTCGGCCACGAGTCGCAATAATACATCCAGCGTATTACGCCAAACCTATTCGTTCTACATGGTATCTCTGACATCCAAGCTTATGATGGAGAGAGGCAAGGCGGTCATGCTTGTCATGGTTCTTGTTGGATGTATTGCAGCTCTTTCAGATGGTAAGTACGCAGCAGACAATCACGTAAAGTCTGATATTATTATCAACTGGATAGCTTACGGTCTGGATTACAAGTCTACTTGCCGGATTTGTTATAGTTTACCCTGTAACTTTGGTTGATCCGAACACCCTTATTTGTGTGCAGCTCGAACCAGTGGCCGGATCGATGGCATCAAGATTGAGATGTGCATATGTCCTCCGATAGGTTTCGCATACTGTTGCTCGGATATACCAGGGGACCCTTGCTTTCCGAGCAGGGAGCAATGCATAAAGGGTTGTGGTTGCTCAGCAATTCCAGGACTTGCAGCCTCACCTCACGCTCATACATAGCCTTAATGGTGAATACTCCTTGTGATGAAAAATAATGTCATCAACATCTTAAATAAAAAATTACTGAGGCATAATACATCTTATGTGCAAGATTATATTTGGCTTACTGGCTAAGTTCTTACTTTCTCTGATTGCCAAAGATTTACAACGACCCTTGTTGTTCTAGGCATATGACCCTGATATGCCAGGGTGTCACTTTTCTGACGCGGTAAAGGGAGAGTTATATAAATAAATAGATATTTTGTGGTTTCATAGCACTCTTGTAAGTCCAACACGGCGATAGTTGAGAGCTAAATGCTTTCCTGCAATGAAACAAATTTTAAAATGAAAGAAAAAAAATCTGGGAAGCTTGCTAAATTTTTATCCACCACAACTGAATTCGGTATTAGATGTCCAGAAGGGCACAACCCACTTGACAAACATCCATAATTTTGGTTCTTCCGCAAATTATAACACATGCTCTCAATGCATGGTGTATGAAGTGAAATGCCATTAATTGCCTGTAATCCCGCGATTAGAAAAAAGATCTCATCCCAATTACTGGCAGCTGCTGCACATCCATCTCCATCCCCGCTCTGTCTTCACGCCTCCAGTCATCCCCATAGCGCTTCCTGCAGCCCCATCCTCCATGTAAGTTCCTGGGTCTGAACATTGCATACCACCTGCTCTTGACGCGCTTCGAGCTCGAGCATGCTCCAATTTTTCGCCTGTTGACCGATGCGCTTGACAACATCCTCGCGGGTGACGCGCAACACTAACGCCCTTTCTTGTCGGAGACCGTGTCCCCAATGATGCCAGACAACACAGACATTCAGTTGAGGAGTAGATTCGTTCAGTTTGAGGTTATTGAAGTGGTAATTTTTCTCAATGTTTGTTGTTTGTCCATACGTGAAGATGGTTCAGCAGATTTTGCATCCGTTTTCCCGTAAAGGTCGATGTTTTCATTTAGAGCTATCATCGGTTTCCATATACAATATCACACTAGTAGGGAAGTGCCTTTCTGTGGCGCACCAAAAACTGTTTCTGTGATGCATGGTCGGTGCGCCACAGAATTCTCGCCACAAAAATATTATTTCTGTGGCGCACGGAACCATGCGCCACAGAAAGTAGACAATTCTGTGGCGCACCTCCAGAAATGCGCCACTAAATTATTTTCCATGCGCCACAGAAAGAATTTCGATTATTTGCTGTATTTGACAATAATGTATCGTTTCGTGCGCCACAGAATATGGTGCGCCACAAAATTATTTACCGTGCGCCACTAAATTATTTGCTGTATATATTATCGATTATTTGCTCTATTTGAAAATAATATAGGTATATTACAGTATTTATACAGAAAATAATAGAAACAGTAATATATTTTGACACGGTATTAAAACAGACAGATAAATATGTCATCACATCACTTAGAGCCCGAGATACATACATATATAGTACAAGCATATGTATTTAACATTGGCATATGCATTGAGATAAGTCATAGTTCAAGCATATGCATTTAACATTGGCATATGCATGAAAATAAAACATTAGTCTTAACCAAGTACAGTGGAAACATCAGTCTACATAGATAAGTGGACAAGTCAACATAAAACATAGTACGGAAAGAAGTGGACAAGTCGCTCTATGGGTCGTCGTCCCTAGGCCTATCCAGCTGAGCCCAGTACATCGGATCTGCGGGGTCATCAGTGTCCTCGCTCCCCCATGGCTGACCCGAAAGAGTGCGGAACGGAGGTATGCCGTCCTGCCTATTCTCCTCGACCCAGTGCCTAGGGTCGCTGTGGTGATAAGCATCGGGGTTCGGCGGCCCAAACATCCGCAGTAGCTGCTGCTCCGACTCCTGCCACTCCTGGTGCCGCTGCTGCTGCCGCTCCTCCGAGGCCTGTTGTCGCTCCTGCTGCCGCTTCTGCCGCTGCTGCTCATAGTCGGAATCCCAGTCCTTCTCCCATTCCTCCTCCTGCTGCTCCTCCACCTGCTGCTCCTCCTCCTCCGCCCAGATCCCAGGAGAAGTGATGTCGTCGTCAGTAGGACCGGCGCCGTGGGAAGGACCGGTGCCGTACGAAGGACCAGCACCGTCAAAAGGACTAGCGCCGAACTGCTGGTAGGACATCAAGTTTGGCTCGTTCTGCAGGAGATGCCTCACATACGGGTCGTCCTGGGGGCGTGCGTTGCGACGTGCGATCTGCGCCTCAGCCAACCTGTGCTCCATCTCCTTGGCCATTTCCACCTGTCTGATCCCATCCGGTATGAACTCATTCACACGGTGGCGATCCGCTGGGTAGTTTAGATCCTTATCTTTCTTCTTATCACCGTACTCGTGTACGGCGAAATAATCATAGGCGCGCGCCGCCTCCTCCGCTGTATTAAACTGCCCAGCCCAGTGCTTCCTCTTGTTGATATGGATCGGACATCCATACACGTACCGACCAAGCTTCTTCCTATAGCACGCCCTCACACCCTTAAACCCGGCCATTCCGTGAAACTAAAACATATTAAAAACAAATTCATTAGAATCAAAAAAATACACAACTATATACTACAAAGTACACAATGTGAAAATTACACAATATAAACCAATGAACATAACTAAAATTATTTTTAGCAAAGTCATGCCAAAATTATATTCATGCATGTAGGGACATTGATCAAATATGCAAAAGTATAACTAATAAATCTTGATCCCATGAATAATTTGGTTCATTTTTATTTAACCCTAATACATCGCGAATAATATCACTAATACATGAACCTCTAAAACTAACTTCGACCGGGTACTGAGCCGCGGGCGCTGCGCATCCAAAGATAAGGAACCCTCACAGGGTCATAGCTCACGTGATGAGGAGGAACCCTCTGAAGAAACGACCATCCATTGTTGTACTGCCTATCCAACAAATTCATGTAGCGACGGACGTGCTCGTCCTCCTCCCTGATACGGCGACGTACCACCTCCTCGGGGCCGGCTCCCTCTGCACCGAGCATGGCCCAAGCGACCGCCACCAAAGAAGATCCGGGTCGACGACGTCACCCGGATTCCTCACCAAGATACGCGTCCCGGAAGGTAGCACCTCCCAGTGCCAGCCCGGCGGAGTCCAGTCGCGGACATCGCCCCTCTGGTCCAACAGTGACATCGTCGGCGAGAACAATAAACTAAAAACACAATTTTTAAGTAGCAAGCAAATTTAAATAAAGTACAAATTCATAGCAACTATCAAATAACATAGTACCATATCAAATTAATATCAACAACACAATTTTCAAACTCATTTTTAGCAATGTGAAAATTACACAATATAAACCAACAATGAACACAACTAAAATTATCTACAATCTAAGCTACACAACTATATGTCCTATTTTTAGCAAAGTCATGCCAAAATTCACGAATTTTTTTGGCATGACCTTTGCTAAAAAAGGGACATATGGAGTACCCGAATTTGCCAGAACGGAAGTTAATCGACGTTCCGGCAAACTCAAGGGCCTCATGGGTACCTGCAGACATTTCACAAATCATATGTCCTATTTTTAGCAAAATCATGCCAAAATTCACGAATTTTTTTGGCATGACCTTTGCTAAAAAAAGGTACATATGGCGTACCTGAATTTGCCGGAACGGAAGTTAATCGACGTTCCGGCAAACTCAAGGGCCTCTCGGGGTACCTGCAGACATTTCACAAAAAATCCACATCTCCGACCGGCATCTCCGGCCGGCATCTCCACGACACGATGGTCGGAGCACAAACAACCACGACACGATGGTCGTGGTAGCACAGATCAACACAAGTACACACAACTTCTCGATCGGGGTACCAATAGCTCACCAAAGGGCGTCTTCTTGAACTTGAAGCACACACAAGAAATTCTAGCACACACAAGAACCTCTGCACCTGTACAACCAAAAAAAAAAAAAAAAGGATCATGAACTTGAAGCAGAAACAAGAAAACGATCCGAGTCATACAAGTCATATTACATAAAAAACTGCATAAAATTAAATGTTTCCCGATGTTTCCCGATGTTCCCGATTTTCCCGATGTTCCCGATGTTCCCGATTTTCCCGATGTTCCCGATGTTTCCCGATGTTCCCGATGTTCCGATTTTCCCGATGTTCCCGATGTTCCCGATTTTCCCGATGTTCCCAATTTTCCCGATGTTCCCGATGTTTCCGATTTTCCCGATGTTCCCGATTTTCCCGATGTTCCCGATTTTCCCGATGTTCCCGATGTTCCCGATTTTCCCGATGTTCCCGATGTTCCCGATGTTCCCGATGTTCCCGATTTTCCCGATGTTCCCGATTTTCCCGATGTTCCCGATGTTCCCGATTTTCCCGATGTTCCCGATGTTCCCGATTTTTCATCTCCAATTTTTCATCTCCAATTTTTTTCTTGTCCTAACCTAACACTAACCTAGCAACTAACCTTACACTAACATAGCAGCAACTAACACTAATAAATTGGGTGCAGCTTGGGATTTCTATAAAACACAATGCCACTGGAGCATTTCGTCGAACACCTTGCACGCAAGGCGGGAGACACGCGTATGCCGCGAGGTGCTGCTCCCTGCTCGCCGGTCGAGGTCTGCTCGAGGTCGAGAAGGAGTAGGAGGAGAGGAGGGCGGGCAGCAGGGCCGGGCTGGCGCCGAGGGCGCGCTTGGCGCTCGGCGACGCGAGGGGCGCAACACGGCGGAGAACGCGGCGGTTGGGGCGAGGACAGGCACGGGTGGGGGAGGAGGAGGAGGAGGAGGAGGAGGAGGAGAAGATTACCGACGAGGGGGAGAGGATCCGGTGGCGGCGAGTCGAAGTCGGCGGCCGGCGGCGATGAGTGGTTGCGCGAGAGCGTGTGGGGTGAGCGTGTGGGGTGAGATTGGATGCGTGAGTGTGTGCGCGGTGTGGCGCTGCTAAACTGCTAAGTACAGAAATTTTGTGGCGCACCGACCGGATGCGCCACAGAATTTGGTTGCTGTTTTTTTTTGAGCCTCTCCTGAGGATATATACAAGCTGTATATAGTATCTGTTCGGAAGACTCTCAAGACGTATTAGGGGTCTAGGTTGTAGTTCTTGTTTAGACGCATAGGTGGGGTGTGCGTGTGGTGTGAGTGTGTGTGGTGTGCGTACAAAGACAACAACATTAGCCCAATGGTAGGCATTGAAAACTGCAACTTGGTGCAGCAAGGTTCGAATCCTTGCTGTATCACATTTTATCTTCCTTTTTAAAAATATTTTTAGTTAAATTTGAAGAAAGAACACTACACACAATTGGTTATATTTAAAGATTTTTTTTAAAATAAAACACACACATTTAAAAAAAAAGAATGTACACACATTTGTTATATTTAAAGAAAGAACACACACATTTACAAAAAAATGTACAAAACACAAACACAAACACATTTTGTTAAATTAAAAAAAAATTGGTTATATTTAAAGAAAGAACACACAAGTAATTGTTAGTACGTAGATCAAATATTTCAGTGGCGTGATACGTCTCCAACGTATCCATAATTTCTGCTGTTCCATGCTTATATTATACCATTTGCTACATGTTTTATATACACTTCATATCACTTTTATGCATTTTCTGGGACTAACCTATTAACAAGATGCCACAGTGCCAGTTCCCTGTTTTCTGCTGTTTTTGGTTTCAGAAAGTTACTTCTGGAAATATTCTCGGAATTGCACGAAACAAAAGGCCAAGTCCCTATTTTTCCAACACGTACACGGAGTCCGAAGGAGAGACGAAGGAGAGCCACGAGGTGGCCAAACCACCTGGCGCGCGGCCCACCCGCCGCGCCGCCTTGGTTTGGGCCCCTCGGGGGTCCGCCGACATCGCCCCTATTTATTCCCCGAGACGTGAAAACCCTAAAACACCGAGCCTTTCATCCAGAACATATTCGCTGCCGCCGCCGTCGTCAACCCTAACTCGGGGGGTTTCTGAAGCTCTTCCCGGCACCCTGCCGGAGAGGGGAATCATCACCGGAGGGCTCTACATCGCCATGCCCGCCTCCGGAGTGATGCGTGAGTAGTTCATCCTTGGACTATGGGTCCATAGCAGTAGCTAGATGGTTGTCTTCTCCACTTGTGCCATCATGTTTAGATCTTGTGAGCTGCCTATCATGATCAAGATCATCTTATTGTAATGCTACATGTTGTGTTTGCTGGGATCTGACTTATATTGATACCTATGTGGAGCTGAATATTATATTATCATGTCTATGTCATTTGTGATCTTGCATGCTCTCCGTTACTTGTTGAAGCCTTGGCCAAGTGAATACTTGTGACTCCAAGAGGGGGTATTTATGCATGATAGTTGGGTTCAACCTCTATTTAACCTGGGATAGTGACAGCAAGTTCTAAGGTTGTAGATGTGTTGTTGCCACTAGGGGTAAAACAGCAATGCTTTATTCAAGGATGAATGTATTGTTTACATTACGCACATTACTTAATGCAATTGTCTGTTGCTTGCAACTTAATACTGGAAGGGGTACGGATGTTAACCGGAAAGTGGACTATTTAGGCATAGATGCATGCTGGATAGCGGTCTATGTACTTTGTCGTAATGCCCAAATGAATCTCATAGTAGACACCACAGCTCACACATGCATGTTATATGCACTTATCAATTGTCAATTGCCCAGCTGTAATTTGTTTACCCAGCATGTTAGTTATCTTATTGGAGAGACACCACTAGTGAACTGTGGACCCCGGTCCATTCTTTTACATCTGAAATACAATCTACTGCAATCATTGTTCTCTACTGTTTTATGCAAACAAACATCATTTCCATTCGATACGTTTAACCCTTTGTTTTCAGCAAGCCGGTGAGATTGACAACCTCACTGTTAAGTTGGGGCAAAGTAATTTGATTGTGTTGTGCAGGTTCCACGTTGGCACCGGAATCCCTGGTGTTGCGCCGCACTACACTCCTTCACCAACACCTTCGAAGCAAACCTCGTTTTCCTACTGGTTCGATTAAACCTTGGTTTCATACTGAGGGAAAACTTGCTGCTGCACTCATCATACCTTCCTCTTGGGGTTCCCAACTGACGTGTGACGTACAAGCATTGTTTCTGGCACTGTTGCCGGGGAGATATTCCCTCGTCAACTTAGAGCCACAACACGTTTTCTGGCGCCGTTGCCGGGGAAAACCGAATTGCTTCTGCAAGGGGAGTCTCTCACACCCAATCTCTTTACTTTGTTATTTGTCTTGCTTAGTTTATTTTTATTTAGTCTTGTTTGCTCTCTTTATCAAAAACACAAAAAAATTAGTTACTTGTTTAATTCGTTTGATTTTGTTTTTCAAAATGAATGCTCCTGAAGTTGAAGTTCGTTCTTTTAGGCAACTAGGAGGTGAAAATTTGAAAGATGCTTGGTATAGAATTAGTGATGCTCATCATAGATGTACTAAGAAACACTCTACCACTATCCTCCTTAGGAACTTTTATGTTGGTATCTCTAGTTGGTATAGGTATGTTCTAGACACTCTTACAGGTGGAAATTTCTTGGGTACTCCTGCTTTAGAAGCCTGTAATATTATTGAAAGTTTGGTAGGAACACCACCCACTAAAGATATTAAAATTGAGATCACCTTGGAGGATGTTATAAATAAGTTAGACTCTATGGAGAATTTTTTTCCAAATTTTCTTGATTGTATTGGTAAGACTAATGAATCAATAGCCACCATCAATGAAAGAATCACTGTTCTTGAGGATAATAATATCCATGACACCCAAAATCATAGAATTGATGAGTTAGAGGAAGCTATTGAAACCTTAAGTTCAACCTTTACTTCTCTTAAGTCTAAAAAGGAGAAAGTTTATGTGGGTAGAGAGCAAAAGTTTATGTATGTTCCTAAAGTGCCAAAACCAAAGACTCATTATGAGCTTAAAATTGATAAAACTTTTAGTACGGTTAAAGGTAATGAAACACCTCCAGGAACATCTAAGATACCCATTGTTACAAGCTGTGTGTTGGAAGAAGCTTTTGATGATTTGAATGATTTGCCACTTGACAACACTTGATTTTCACTTTCTGCGCCTAGCTGAAAGGCGTTAAAGAAAAGCGCTTATGGGAGACAACCCATCGTTTTTATTTGCTGTTATTTTTGTTTTCTTTGAGTCAAGGAGTTTTGTTACTTCTGTAGCAACTCCTTTGTATCTTTATTTTATCGCAATGTTGTGCCAAGTAAAGTTCTATATTGAAAGTTGATGCAAGATTTGGATTTCTGCGCAGTGACAGATTTTTAGCTGTCACGGATTTGAGCTTATCTCCCTGTAGAAAATTCAAAAAATTCTGAAAAAATCACGCATATTCCTGAGATATGTACGCAACTTTCATTATTTTAGGCCAGATCCATCTGAGCAACTTAAGTGCCTCGAAAAAATTCGTCATTCCAGACTGTTCTGTTTTTGACAGATTCTGCCTTTTGTTTTGCATTCGCTCTTTTACTGTGTTTGTGTGGATTTCTTTGCTCCACAAAGCATTGGTGGCTGTAGCTAATGTCCAGAAGCTTTGGGATTGATTGTATCATTACAGAATATGAGAATTTTTGATTATGCACTAACCCTCTAATGAGAACTGTCTTGAGTTTGGTGTGAAGGAAGTTTTCAAGGATCAAGCGAGAAGGGTGATATTATGTGATCAAGAAGAGTGAAAAGCCTAAGCTTGGGGATGCCCCCGTGGTTCATCCCAACCATATTCAGAGAGACTCAAGCGTCTAAGCTTGGGGATGCCCAAGGCATCCCCTTCTTCATCAACAAACTTATCAGGTCATCTCTAGTGAAACTATATTTTAATTCTTTCACATCTTATGCGCTTTACTTGGAGCGTCTGTGTGTTTTTATTTTGTTTTGTTTGAATAAATTCGGATCCTAGCAATCCTTGTGTGGGAGAGAGACACGCTCCGCTTTTTCATGTGAATACTCATGTTCTTCACTTATATTTGTTGAGTATTCTTAACTAGCTACTGCAGTGCTTTTAGCTCCTGTTTTTCATGCATCTCTTCGAGCTGTTAGCACTTGTTTATAAATACTCTCTTGCTGCATTATATTATCATTTGGAGAGTTTATGTTTAAATAAATTGATTGGTGTTTGTTTGGAAGAAAGAAAATGCTACATGTAGTAGTTGGTATTGGAAAAGACATATGCATTCTTGTAGATCATTGTCTTGTTTCGATTTGATACTTTGCAATTGTTTTGAGCTCTCAAGTAGATCATGTTTAAGCTCTTGCATCATGTAGTTAAAGCCTAGTAGTGGAGAACTACCGTAGAGCTTGTTGAGACTTGGGATGCATATTTGTTCTCTCTAAGGTCTAGATATTTTCTGGTAAAATGTTTGAGCAACAAGGAAGACAGTGTAGAGTCTTATAATACTTGCAATATGTTTTTATGTGATTCTTGCTGTACCGGTTTATACTTGTGTTTGCTTCAAACAACCTTGCTAGCCTAAACTCTGTACTGAGAGGGAATGCTTCTCGTGCATCCAAAACTTGAGCCAAAACCCATGCCATTTGTG